>LPNX010922047.1:1939-21681 GCA_001517045.1 Pseudotsuga menziesii | reverse complement strand
AAGGGTTAAGCTTCATTGTGACATGGATCTATCTTTTTTACCATTGATTTGAAGAGGCCCCCTTGCTTATGATTGGTGGATGGCTTGCAAAGTCAACAAACCCAGATCTAAGGGTAGAGGAGAGCTAGAGTTTATATCTATGTTTTGGACCCTTGATTTAGGAGTGGGTTTGAGATCTTTTCAACTATAAAAGAAAGTCTCCCCTCCCTCATTATACATCAACTCTCAAGTTATTGTTATGCTGCTGGAACCCTTCCTCTCTTATTTTCTTCTCATGCTCTTTCATTTTGCTCAAGCTTTGCTCAAGCCTTGCTCAAGCCATAGAGGCTTATTTTGTATCAAATCTTGCCCTAGTTGGGCTTAATACAAGTGATCTTTGGAGGAATTTTTGGTGGATCTCTTCCACATTTCATGTGTCTTTGGATGAGGTAACTTGCTTTATATATATCTATTTGATTTGCATTTGTATTAGCCTACATAGCTCCCCTCAAAGTATTTTGTGAAGAGATTTGTAAGTAGTAGTATTTCTGCGTTCATTTGTGAGTTTTTTTTTAGATTTATCAAAGTATTTTGGTAGATTTATTGGATGCTCACCTCTTGGCTTACATTTTGCAGCTCTCAAAAGTTTATTTGTAGGGATCTAGAACAAAGGAGCATCTTTCTCCATTGGTTATAATTTTGTTTTCCATTTTCGCACATTTGTTTATTAGGGTTTTAAAACTCAGTTTTTATTATTGTATAGTGATAAAAACCTTGGTTTTAAGGCCCCAACCCTTAGTATATTAGTTCAATATTTCAGATGTACTGTTTTAACATCATTTAGGTAGCTGGAAACTCATTTTCCAGCCCTCTAAACATCTCATTTTAAGCATTTTAATTTTTTACACTCATATTTTTGCTTTTTTTTGGACTAATTTTTCTAACAAGTCTTCTTTAGTGTTTACTGTGATTTCCAGCGAACATATCTCGCTGTTTTATTGCAGGTTTTGCACAGTTTGAATGGAAGTGCTACCCATTTTAGTTTGGAGAAGCCTCAAGAACCATCCGGTTTGAAGCTCACGCCCTTAGCAGAGACCACACAACTGATATGAATAGATTAGCTTATCATTGGAGAATGCACTCAGCTATGCTGTAAGCTAATCTTTGCTGTAAATCCTCATGAACTTGATCTTTGCTTATTTCTCTAACAATCTTTGTTGTCTTTGAAGTACGGTGATAAATCTGGATGATCTATCCTCTCAAATTGACTAGGGTGGATAGATTTCGCCATCGAACCCAATGTTGGCTAAGGAATTCACCCTCAACCCTAATTAGCTCTCAAAGCTCTCCAAACCAAATCTCAATGATGAATAATAACGATCTTCCTTTTTTGGTTCGACTTATCTTCTTATATAGCTTTTAGGGTTTGCATGTAAATTTTAGGGTTTGCATGACTTTTAGGGTTTGTATGTAACTTTTAGGGTTTGCATGTAACTTTTGCATGCATGCAATTCTAATTGCTCGTTGACTTATGCAAGATGAAATAAGGCCTACATGCTTGTTGATATCTGCTCCAATGGCATTCTACAATCTACCGATGATCTCATAATGTTGTATTAATGTATTCTTAGCTCCATGGATCATTACTCCTCAATAAATCCCCTATTTATCACTAATGGAACATTACAGTCCTCCCTCGTCCAAGATTGCTTGCCCTCAAGCAATTGACAACTGTCAACTGTAAAATGCATTCGGACACCGATACTAAGGCCCCATATGAACCACTGGATCACCTCATGCCTCCTTACCACCCAATCATGAATTGATCCCTTGATACCTGGATCCCAAACAACCCTTTGACTGATTCCATCACTATGAAAAGTGGAGTACATAGGCATCCAGGTGAAGTCAACAAATTTGCTGTAATACTCGATCTCAAATACTGGCAAAGGAATTCTGCTTCGAGCATTGCTAACAACTCTGGGTTGCTCTTGAACTCTAATCATCTCCTCAAGAGATAGCTCTATCATTCGTGTTGCCCTATACTCGGAGGAAATCACCCGAATGTGCATGAACTCTGATGACTAGTGAATCTCTGCATATATATACTCTACGTCTTGCATCCTCAGTAAACCTCTGACGCATTCTAATAACATGATCCCCCATGACTGCTTAGAGAGGGTCGAAGGCTGCATCAATTTTGCTGAATGAGTGGGTCCCAACCTGCCCTGTTGACCAAACGTAATATCCACCAAGTATCTCCATGCGAACCTACCTTGCTCCTGTCTGTCAAAGGTAAAGTCCCTCAGGTCCCCCACTAGCTTGTATGATGTGGAGCACCCTCTAACCAAGGTGCCAGCTTGCTTGGTGCTAACACAAAAATCCTTCTGGATGCCCCTAATGAGCCAAGGAATCATAAGTTGCACAAACTCCTCAGAAGAGTGCTTCGTCATGCCTCCAAACCTAAGCATCCCTCGAAAAACCTCCTGGAAGCGGAGGTTGGCCCTCTCCTCCATAGCAACTCCACTAATGTCAACTGAGCCTGTAAACCTGTGTGTCTCCATCTCCGTCATATACCTGTCTACCCAATCTCTGTATGGATACATTTCCTTGTTGGCTGGTTGACAAGGAATGTGTTGAACTACCTCCTCCATGGTTAAATCACTATCCCATAAAGGAAACTCATGATCCCATACCTGATCCAAATCCTTTGTGTCAAATCTCTCCTCGGTCACCTGCAATTTTGAGTGCTCATGTAGAATCATTGCTGAAGGCTCTCCTCTCAAACCATGAGTGCCACTCATGCCCTCATGGGTCACAACTGTTTGCATCCTGTGTAGGTTGCGATATCCTCTTGGGCACTCACTCGACTGGTGTCATTTGAACCAAGATCCCACACATCTAAACTACACCCATTTCGGAAAATAAGGGATGCGTCCATGTCACTATCGGTTGGTTCCTGGAATATGTCTCCCATCAACGCATTTGCATCTACAACCTGAACCATTAATGGCCCCTCCACAAGATATGGCTCATAACCTCCATACTGCTCGGCATGTATAGAATCAATCCTCTCTGTGTCATGCCTCTCCACTTGTTCCTGTGAATCTGACTGAGGTTCCTCTTCTGCATTCTCTTCTACCTTGTGCTCATCCAGAAGACTCAAGGGTGCAATCTCTGATTCCTCATGGTCCAAACTGTCATATGACAAGAGAGAGCATCTAAACATGATCTCATCTTCTTTAGGACTCCTATATGATAATGGATCTTTGCTTTCTTCATGATCAATTGTAGGTTGATCTATGATTGTTGATTTATTACACTCTAAACCACAATCAACATAAAGACTTTTTGGATGCCTTTTTGGTAAACATACCAAGTCTTCCCTTCTTGATTCGTAGTAATGAATCTTCAAACCGCTGCAAATTATGCTCTAAGCTCTGTTGTGTCTTAACAAGGTTCCTCATTAACTCCTCCCAAGTAGGCTTCATTTCCTCTATCGGCGAGGCATCAAGGAAGGTGGGTAACAACCTGCCATCTATAGTTATTGCCATTGATGCAACCCCTGTAAGATCCCTTACCAATCTGACTGGAACAGATTTGAGGATGGATATGTAATGGAGCTTTGTGATCACAATAAAGGCACTCTCCTGGAAGTTGTAGCAGACTTCAAGATGCTTTGTTTCTTGGCAATAGATACACTTCCACAAAAATGAAACGAACTCTCCACAACTAATGTGTGAAATTGCTTATAACATCATGTTCATGCCAATTTCTCCACAGCTGGCCAAGAACATGCTCTGATACCACTGGAAGATTCCACTGACTGTTATTGTACCCTTCAACAGTTGAACTGGTTTGTTTGTACTAAAATGGTTTAGTTTAAGGTATATACCCTTATAGTTTCATATCGTTTGCATGGAATTCATATCAACTCCCAAGCAAATCTGATAATACGATAGCAATCGCCAAAATAATTGGAAATAATCCACCAACTGACATATATTTACTGAATTATAAATTGAGAAAAATATTAGATACATGCCTGGAAATATGTGAGGGTAGATCTCTGATGTAAGGCATTCCAAACCCAAGATGATTGTCGTTATGTAACAGAAGTTCTTGCTGCTCGAGAAGTCTGATAACAATCCCCAGTGAATAATTTTGTCTTCCCAAACTTGCATACCACTTGATTATAAACTCTAGAATGGAGGATGACAGCCTAGTAAGGAGAATACGCCCACTTCCAGCGGTTGAATCCAAGAAGCATGAGGTTACTGTAGATCACGATTTCACCCAGAAGATCCCTACGTTATTCAAAGAATTGTGACCCCTATTGTCCAGATCTCAACACAAGAAGTAATCTGTTGTGACCCCTATTGTCCAGATCTCAACACAAGAAGTAATCTGCTGATCTCTCCAATTAATGAATGACTGCCCTAGGTGTTTAACACCTTCCAAAAAATGTATGCACCTTTTCAAGTGACCTCTCACACTTAGCAGAGACGTGTTGCTTGAATAGATTAATGCTGCCCTTATTTAATGATCCCTGTTTCATGTGTATATCTAGCTGCCCTAGCAGCGAAAGATCTAAGGATTCGCTACCTCAAATATCAGTCTTGGTCCTTCAAATAATAAATGGTTGTGGTGAGGTTGAATAGCTATTCATAGAGAAAATATGTGACAATATAGAGGTCGCTGCCTTTATGCATGATGGGCTGCCCTAGATAATCACGTTTTTCGTACTGTTCATACAGCCTTCCAAAAAGAATGTGTTGTTCTTCTCTTCCACGAACCGTTGAAGCTCACTTAGCAGAGACCACACAGCTGATATGAATAGATTAGCTTATCATTGAAGAATGCACCCAATTATGCTGTAAGGTAATCTTTGCCCTAAATCCTCACGAACTTGATCTCTGTTTATTTCTCTAACAATCTTTGTTTTCTTTGAAGTATGGTGATAGATCTGGATGATCTATCCTCTCAAATTGACTAGGGTGGATAGATTTCGCCACCGAACCCGATGTTGGCTAAGGAATTCACCCTCAACCCTAATTAGCTCTCAAAGCTCTCCAAACCAAATATCAATGATGAATAATAACGATCTTCCTTTTTTGGTTCGACTTATCTTCTTATATAGCTTTTAGGGTTTGCATGTAACTTTTAGGGTTTGCATGTAACTTTTAGGGTTTGCATGACTTTTAGGGTTTATATGTAACTTTTAGGGTTTGCATGTAACTTTTGCATGCATGCAATTATAATTGCTCGTTGACTTATGCAAGATGAAATAAGGCCTGCATGCTTGTTGATATCTGCTCCAATGGCCTTCTACAACCTACTGATGATCTCATAATGTTGTATTAATGTATTCTTAGCTCCATGTATCATTACTCCTTAGTCAATCCCCTATTTATGAGTAATGGAACATTACATACCTTGATCCATATCGTGAAGGAAATGGGGGATCAACGATACGGATTTGATTCTTCTTAATTCGACATGATTTGTTGAAGGATCAAGTTCAGTATATAGGATTTGTTTCCTGTTATTTGAGATTCAGATCCGAATTTTGGAATCTGTTGATATGTTAAGGGACTTGATTTGCATTGGAGGAACGTGTTTGCAAAGTTCAAGAATTGGTTCCTTCAATGAGAACAGATTCCTAATATATCTTGAAATTCAAGTTTAAAAGAATGCATAAAAATGATAAAAGCTTGTAAGAAAGGGCATGGGAAAGACCTTTAGAGGGCCCCATGCATTGTTGACTTACCTAATGAGAAGCAGAGGCAACCCACGAATTGTATGAGTTCAGTTTGCAGTGATCAACCAGGGTATCTATTGTGCAGTGATTGACCAAGGGCAAATTAACAGTGCTAGTGCTGAGTAAAGATTTTCTGTTTCAAAGGGCAAGCAATGACCCATTGTTGGAAAATAGGCAACATTTTTCTTTATAACATATTTGGATTAATTGAATGAATTCTTTTCCTCTTTGAACAGTGTAGTCAAGCGCAACATTAGGCAATAAAAGCAAGAAATAAAAGAGTGGCAAATAATTGTTGCCCCATCATCCTTGGAAGGTGAAAGGTTCTTTCTTCCTTCCATCTCTTGGGCATGCAAGATGAATGGAAAAAGAAAACATGGATACTTTTTCAATCACTAAAGTAGGCGAGATGTTGTATGAAGTTGTTCCAATGTATAATTTATTTAGTTTGCTGATAATGTGAAAATTTGCTCTCCTATTTTATAGGAGGTACATGTTCTTCCACTTTTTACAATTAGTTCTATTGATTGCAAAAGCACTTACAACATTATAAATCTATGCACGAACTTTCAGTATTGGTGTCATATTGTTTCTATGTACATGCCATAGCTATGGGAGGTGAGGTGTTAAATTCTCACTTGTATATCCAAGTAGCTATTGAATCATCATACAGGAATCAAAATCTAGCTTATGCTTTGGGTGATGTATTGTTTGGAATTTTGGCCAATTAACAATGGCCCAAGGCCCACCATTCCAAAGTAAAATCAATAATACAAAGGAATTTCAGGCCTGACCATTGTAGTTGTCTATAACTTTATTCCTCTGCTTGCTCGTCTCACAAGAGATACATAGAGTGTTAAATAAGATCATCAGAGAGGATATTTACAAGCAGTTCGTCCAGGTTACTTGGATTAATCCTCTGGGACGATTGCGCCCAAAGATGGCCTTTTATGCTGAACATTTCTTGGAGATCAGAGACGGGCTCATTGTTCGGCCCCAGTATACGTTTCTCCATTGGATGCACACTCTTTGGATCCCTCTCGGACAGCTCAGAGTAGGATCACCTCGACTCCGGGTAGAGTTAGACCACTAGATTGATATATCAGATAGGATCTTCCAACTGTGTCCTCTACAGGAAGTGGAAGCTGAGTCACATTTTATCTTCAGATGTCCTGTCTACTATGAGATCAGAGGACGCTTCTATTGCTTGTTTAAGGGGCCCCAAACTCTAGCCACTTTCTTCAGATACACCGGTCAGAGATGTCTAGCGCTTTATATTCAGGAGGCTCTCAGGTTTCGAGCGCAGCTCCTCCATCCCCCCACTAGACCAGACACCACACAGTGGATCACGACGTTCTTCAACATGCTACCATCTTCCAGGGGCACCATGAGATCTACCAAACTTGATATTGACCCAGTTTCTAGATCAGTAAAGGCTGAGGGTTCTCGACCCACGAGATCTCAGCAGCATCTCCGTACCAGACCTCCCTCCGAGAGGCGCTCAGGACCCTCCAAACCTCACCGGCATCACTCTAGAGGGCGCCCCGCGCCTACCAGCTCCGACTCGGGGCAGCAGACACTTTTGCAATTCCCTCAGTTTTCCTCGTTTAGCCTCGGATGTTAAGAGTACCAGACCTTCCTCGGTCATTTCGGCTCCCGGATCTTGTCCACCTGAGCTCCTTCGCCCCTGTGCAGGGCTAAAGGGTTGGAATTGGTGCAAGAGCTCTCCCATGCTACAACCTAGCAAGCCTTGTACATCTTTACTTCTTTCTATTTCATTGCTTATATTGTATTTCCTTTAAGGGAGATCGTTTGATCCTCCCACATGCATAAAATATCATTGTAACCAATAGTCCCGTTGACCTACTTTGTGGTCATTAGTGGACATTAATAAAATTATATTATCTTATCTTATCTTATCTAGGTTATTTGCTACTTTTTTGAAAGTAGATTGATTTTTATTCTTTCAACCTCTGTGGGAGTTTTAGTTGGTTGACAATCACTGGATCCCATATGTGTGATATGGTGAGATGTTGCTGTTATCATTAGAGAACTATAAAGTGTTTACGTAGCCCAAAGCAATTTGCTCATTTTCTTTTGTATGCAAGGAAATATCAAGGTCAAGTCACAATTCATTGTATCCTAACATGCTATAGAGTTTAAGTTGCTATATATCATTGTATTAAACAATTACCCTTTTTATCTCATGTGAAAGAGTTTTGATTAAAAATGCAATCCCTATAAGAAGTGTTTCTGTTGCATTTCATGCATTTTCTAGGTTTGGACCTTGTTTTCAACATTTGAGAATCTATGTTGTTATGAATCATTCTATATTCTATTTTTTGTTTATAAAGTTCAAATATAAAGTTAAACTTTTGACTATATATTTGTAAAAAAATTAGGTTTGGGGTTCCGATTCCTCAATTCCTAACTTTGGGAAAAGTGTTGTACCCACTCCGAATTCTTTAGCCAATTCAAATTACACCTACAGTTCGTGAAACATAGCTAAAAGCCATTTCCCTAAATTTAGTGTCACTCATCCAAAGAGAGATAAATTTGAAAGTGACAGGTTGCTTTGGGGTTGGCTTCCCAACTTACAAAAAGATAGGAACATGATCAAAGGACCTCCTTCACTGAACCTAGATCTAAGGGTTGTCACATTCTCGACCATCTGCTCCACCAAAATAAATCTATCAAACCTCTTAGAAATAGCTCCAACCCCTTTTCTATTCTTTCTCCATGTTAGACACAAGTGCAGTGGCTCTATATCATGCATTCCTAGCTCATTAATTTTCCGAAGATTTGCAAATAGGGAATCATTTGTATCATCAGGAGAAAAATAACTCATATCTTCACTGTCGTTGTCCTATCCAGTTAGCTTGTTTTCTCATCAATATCCAATGTTCTACTTAGCTTATTCCCAATTAGATTTTAATCTCTTTTAGACCATAACTCAAGGGGGAGCGACTGAAGTTTAACTCACAAATGCTAAATGTCTGCTCTTTCCTTCATGAGATTGAATAATGAAGTGCAACTTTTGAGCGACATAACAGAAGTATTTTGGTATCACTTCCAGGCCAAGATGTTATCCATCTCCTTCAAGGCTTCATCAATTAGAAATTGAATGTAATCCAACCCCTCATTAAAAGGTGAAAAATCAGAGCATATCCAAGCTGTTGCTTTCAGACTTCCTCACCCACATGCCCATTGACTTGTCAAAGATCAGCGTACTGTGAAATTTGCCGACCAAAGCTGTTGTTTGGTAGAGCTTCACATGCTTCACAACAACATCTTGGCCCATTATTAGCCTCATCCTGCCCACTTTTTCTTGACACACTTTGCTTCCTCTTCTGTATTCCAAACAAAACCACCTCCCTCGCTTGAGAGTGCTCATCCTCTAAAATTTGTATTGGAGAAGTGTTAGACACAAGTAGATGCAAAGTACTCCTTAATTTACCACCTTTGTACCATCAGTTAAAATCAAGTTTGACATCTCCATAGATATAGGGTGTTCCTCAATGATGTTCATGGCTTCAGGTGGTTGAAGGACCCCCCATAACTTCTCATCATTAATCCCCAAGTCAACCACTCCCAAGTCCCTAACTTTAGGAATTGATCGGACCCTTGCTCTGGCATCATGTCCAAAACTGTTGCTGACCACCTTAGAAACCCTTTTGTTCTCATCATTACCCAAACTCATGGATAAGAAACCAAATACCTCACGACTCCATACTTTCCTGTCTCTTAGAGCATGCAATGAAGGGTTATGGATATTGATATGACAGGACCCTTTTCATCTATAATGGCCATGAATTCCCACTAGAAATTTTACTCACCCAGATGACACAGGAAGAAGAAGATGATAAGACAACCCCACTCTATAATATGTAGTATAAACACCTCCCTCTCTCTTGCTACCAGGATATTTAGGTATAATGGCAATTGAACCTTAATATGAAAGGAGAATAGCCGAACACTAGCTAACCATTCCTCTTGCCTTCACTACCAAATCTCAGTGCAAACCCTAGGCACCATGAATCCTCCATCCAAAGCCTAACCCTGCCTACAAGTGTTTCCGTTGCACATTATGTTATGATTAAGCATTGGACGTTAGGGGTACTTGCAAGATTACATGGATATCAGATGTTAGAGACACATCGATATTTTCATTATAAATATATGTTACTTTTCAATATGGAATCACTGAATGTTGTGGACAACCCTTCTCTTGTGTTTTTTCTTTTCTACAAGTTTTATTCAAACCAAGAAATTCTCATCTAGATTGTTCTTTAGTTTTGGAAGCTACACCATATAAGAAATCCTAATGCATTTCTTAATAACTTGACCATTGGTTATACTTTTTCCATAGATTGACTAATGTTGTGGGAAACCTTAATGTTCCTATAGTCGTATTTTTGAACACAAGCATAATAATCCTTTGGAAAGGTATTTTGTTACAGGCAAAGATATGATACTCCATGGAAAAGATGGTAGTCAACATTTTCTTGGGCGTGATATTATTTGATTACACTAAAAATGCCACGAAAAAGTTTTGAACTCATGTCTTGCTGCATTGACTATTTGTTCAAAAATACATATTTCTTCTAAATTTGTTTAGATATTTGAAATATGGCACTGTAGATATTGGCATAAGTTTTTTCTTTTTTATTTATTGTCACCCTTTCTATGTTAAGTTAAATTCCTTGAAAACAATTTATGCTTGTTTCCATCTTATGTCATCTTGTAGAGGGTGAAAGCCAATTTTTTTCTTCTTCTTTGTCTTTTTAAAACAAGTAAGTCTATCATATTAAGTTGGTGGTGATGTTGTCATGAAGTTGAAAGCATTAATGTTGATATCCTAATTTGTGAAATAGGATATGGAAACTAAGAGAAATTAAATGGACTTACTCAAAAACTTTCTTATAAGAAATATTATATGGAAGGAATGTTATTCATTTATCAATATACAAAAATCACGAATTATTTTTGTTGTTTGCAGAGCTTATGCATGAGTTGTGGAGCTCTCGTTCCTCCGGAATCTTTGATTGCTAATCACAGTGAGTACTAAGGACCAATGCCACCATCTTTAAGTTTTTTATCCCTTGTGAATGTGGGAAGAAAAAAGTACTCCAATTCTTATAATTTGCATTTGTTTACCTCAAATTGGTCACTTTGTCATGTTTTGTCTTGTAGTTTATTATGTCTTCGCTTAATTATCATTATTACTATTATTCTTATGTGATGATGTCCTTTCTTACTTTTGAAGATGTTCGTGAGTTGAGTTATAAGGTCATCTTGAATGCATCATTGGGAAGTCCTAATTGCTTGGTTGAACAATTATGTTTCCCAACAGTCATAGAGGTGGATCTCTATGTCTATAATGAGGCCCCTCAATTTTGAATTATCATCACAAATGGAGGCAGTATTGTTGTATATTGTGCTTATTGTGCTTGAGACATCCATCTCTACGACCACTTATCCATATCCATGTAAATAGACTATGAGTTGAGATTTAGAGGTTTAATGATAATCTTTGTGTTCCAACTTCCTATGAATGTTCTTTCCTTTATGTTATAAGAGTAGGCTTTGTGCTCCCACTTGTATGTCACATTTATGTACTTAGCAGTCCCTTTGACCTATTTGTGGTCAACTGTTGACATTAATAGAATGATCTTTTCTTGTCTATTTAGGTCATTGACATGCATGCTATTTCTTGATTAACTTTGTGTCAATGGGATCTCCAAATTTGTAATGATGTGTGGATTCACTTTCAGTATTTTGCACCCTTGTTTGGATAGGAAATTGACAATTAGGAGGTTGATGTTGAAAACTCGACATCAACAAAAAATCAGTGTAGGTCATCCACTCGAGAAATAAAAAAAGGGTAAAACATGGCTAGCATAAGCTTGGACCTATGTACTTGAAAAAACTTGAAAAACCTGGAAAATATCGGAAAAATCGAGAGAAATAAGACATATTTGCAACATTGCTGGCGGCATTGGAGAATCATTCAAATATCAGGAGCATGGAGGGGTACTTGTTTTTGTTATGTATTTTTGATATGATATTGTGTGGATGCCAATGGACATGTCTCTACAAGGTAAGGGGTTATGAAGCCAAGGAGGGATGTGTTGATTGACCTTAAATAATTGACAACTAGATGGTTTGTTGTGGAATTTGTCCAAGTGTTTAATCAACCAATTCGTCACAAGAGTAGAGTGACAAACACAAGGGGACTTCCGCCCTAGTTTTTAAGACTTATAAAGGTGGAGAAAAGGCCAAGAGGGTAGCTGCTTGATTTGACAAAGGCTAGAAGAGGTGGAGATCAAGTTAAGTTCACTTTTTGAAATTGGTGGGGTAGATGAGTCTGGGATTAAAACCGTGATGTCTGAGGAAACCAAGGAGGGTGTTAGATAAAGGACATCCAAGCACACTTTCAAAGTGTAATTATGACACTTACAAAGGAAAGGAAAAATGATAAAATTTTGATTTGTGATTGATCAACCTATGGCCATCTCGATTCACCAACACAAAGTCTATTACTTCTTAAAATGCTATCTCTGTGTTTATTAAGACATCTCTGATTGGGAAGTTTGAAGAAACTAATCAAAGTCTGAATCTTTGTGAGAAGAAGGTCCCTAAAAAGACAATGGAACCACTTGCAAATTTTGTAGTAGATATGACAGCTAAGGATGAAGTGCTCCTTGGTCTCAACAACTCAAAGATGACATATGTGGCAGATCTTGTCTGATTGGTTGATTTGTCTCCACCCTGGGATGATTAGAACCCACTTTGAACTAGCATAAAGGAATACAGAGAGCGTGTGACCAATGGCAGAGTGTGTAATGGGGTTGAACAATGAGAATGTCCCTTAGATCCATGAAGTGCTCAACTAAAAGGCCATGTTTGGACGTAATCCACCTTGAGGGTTGTTACAAGGAGTGTTTTAAAAATTAGTCGAGTTTGAGTTTGAGTTGGTCGAGTTGACCCCTGACCAAGCTGACGCGGCCTACAACTCGGCTCGGGTGGCCAATTTGATACTGAGTCGGCCGAGTTGGACGAGTTGACCGAGTTGCAACCTGAGTCAGTCGAGTCAGTTGTGGCAGACACCCACACGCATGCACACTCCAAAAAAACATGTTTATTTTTTATTTTAAAGATTTTTCTTATTCTAACCCTAACTTGAGGCCATAAGATGACCCCCTGCCCCTGTATTTGCCTCACACTTTTGCTGTAAGATGTTTGTGATCATTTGGAATTATTGTTGTTTGGATTCATGGAGGCTTGAAGGAGCGTCCAACAATGAAGAACAATAAACAAGATTGGAGGAGTTGAACTGTTGGAGACCGGTTTTCTGTTACCTAGATGTATCTTAGTTGCCAGCTAGCCACTATTTCTTTTCTCTCATTAAACTGACAAATATCAGTCCTGTTTTCTATTGTTTGCTACCAAAATGATAAGATTTTTTTATTTTTCCTTTGCATGGTTAGATTTGCTTTGCATTTAGATTCTAGATTGGCCCCAAGAGAAAAAGATCAGGAATGGATTCAAGCATGTCATTGAAGGGAAATTGTATTGCAAGTATTGCAAGAAATGGATTAAAGGAGGGGGGCATTAATAGACTTAAACAAGAGTTGGTTGTTGTTAGAGGAAATATTGCCCCATGGGAAGCTAATTTAGAGTTGATTGGAGAGATTAGGTTGGAGTTGCAACAACAGTTTGATAAATTTGAGAGAAGGCTAAACAAAAAGAGATGTATGATCATTGACATATGATGTAGTGGCATCATAGCATGTTGTTTATTGTACTCTACAGGCCATTTAGGCCTCATTGATTATGTTTTTTTGTTCTAGATATGTATTGCATAGTACACTTGGTGCCATTTTGGTGTATTCACTCTTATATGGTATATACATGAGTAGACATTGGATATTTTGTCTCTAATGCTTTGCAAGCATGGATTAAAATCTTTAAAATATTGTTTTTCTTTATAATTTATATTTTACATATTTTTTGAGTAATCGGAGTCATCAAATTCAAATTAGCAGAGTCATTACCGATTCCGAGTCCGAGTCCGAGTTTTAAAACATTGGTTACAAGTGACTTGCACAAATTGCCTATATGTCATTTCATGTGATTTTATTCAACTTCGACCTAGTAGTTAAGAGGCGGCCATGCACATCTATAGAATATCTAAACAGAGGATTTTGGTCCATTGCAATACCAATAGACGCCAAAAGATCCGCAAACCCCACATTCCAACACCTGGTGCTTGAAAGGCTAGTTGAGGTAATGGACTCCAATGAGAGATAGGCCAAGTACAATTATCGATCTCACTCCTTTGTCGAGTCAGCGAATCTTTGTAGGAAATTTAAGAGTGAGAAAAGGCTAAACACAGTCTTAAGTCGTAAGGGATGAGCATCAAACTCCACAAGTATGATGGGCTAAGGCATTGTCTGTTTGCATCTAATGATACAACAAAGGAGGATCTTCACCCGCTTTACTGAAGCCCAATTGGAGTCTAGTAGACAAGGCCTCCAAACCTTTGAGCCATGGAGGACTATGGGTTCGATGAGAGTGTTTATGAGAGACATCTTGGATGAGATGTTTTGAAAATGATGTTTGAAGCACAATCTATCGAGAAGGGATAAGGATCTGTATCCTTTGTTTACTCGAGGCTGAAGGGCATGTTGCAAATTGAAACAAGTTATTGTAAATTGTATCCCCAAATAGGTATAGGTGCTAGTGTTCTCAATCTTTTCCCCGCTAAAAAAGAAATGAAGAAGGCTTGGGCCCCAAACTCAGCCAGGATGATGTGCTGCGGTATTGTCTGCTTGCATCTGATGATGCGCCGAAGAAGAAGGATTTGGATTCTCTTCGCTGATGCCCAATCCAACTCGAGTAAAGAGAGTCCCCAAATTTATGATCCATATAGAACAATAGGATGGATCAAGGTGTCCATAAGGCTCATCTTGGATGAGATATCTTGGAAATGATGACGAAAACATTGTCTCTCGAGAAGGGCTAAGGATCCTTATCCCTTGTTGATTCGAGGCTGAAGAGTTGGTCATAGACTGAAGCGGGGCCCTGAGAACTGCACCCCCAAGTAAGTATAGGTGCTGGTAATCTCGACTTCCTCCCCCTTGAATAGAAAGCAAAAGTCCGAGGTTTTCTTCACCCCATTGAAGATCATAACCTTTGTTTTGCCCAAATTCACCGTCAACTTCTGAAGATCACAAAATAGAGCTAAGGCATCCAACTACCTCTGTAGGCCTTTCGGGGAGGAAGATAAGCGTACTACATCATCAGTAAAGAGTAGAATAGAAATTAGCACATGGTGGAGAAGGCACCTGTCTGTATCCTAGATATGCTCGTGGAAAAAGGCTTCCAGCTCATCGATATAAATCCCAAACAAGGTGGGAGACAGCGGGCAACCCTATTTAATCCCAATAGGGCTTTGGATGAACTTAGACATTCCTTGAGTTGTGCAGAGGCGACCAAGAACAGACTCATATAAGCGCATAATAGTTGTCAGTAGGGTCGTCGAGATGCCAATATCTTTGAGCTGCTGCAATAAATCTTCTCTTAGGACCGAGTCAAAGGCTTTCCGGAAATCCACGAAGCAGCAGTAGACTTTCGAGGAACGATGGCATGCCTCCTCAATCACGATGCGGAGGGTAAAGATATGGTCAATAGTATGATGAGCTGTCCTAAACCCTGCCTGGCCTCGAGCTCTGAGGTTTCTCTGCTAGAGATCATTGGACAACTTCTTATGCAGAACAGTGGCATATAGCTTTGAGAACGTGTGGCCTACCATGATTGTTCTGTAGTTATTAGGATCAGAGGTGATTCCTGACTTGTGAATTGGATAGATAATGTGATGTGACCATACCAGAGGAAAACCTTCACGCACCACATGGTTGAAGAGATCAGCCAAATAGCTAACTAGAGTGCGGAGATTGTGCTTGAAGAACTCTGCTTGGTAGCCTTCCTCATTTGGTGCTTTGCCGTTGTACATTGCCCAGAGGACCCTGACAAATCAGCTTTATTTGTTCAACATAAAACTGAAAATTGCATTTCCTATGTGTGATGGACCATTTTGTATGGTAACTACCATTCTATGTGTGAAATTTGTTATGGAAAATGCTTTCCAATTCACATTTAACTTATCACAAGGATCACCTTCTTGTTGTTAGAATTTTAATGGTTGTATGAAATCTTCAAACAATTTACACTGTAAGCAATAGGATCACTGAAAGAAAGACAAGTACTGTAGCAGCACAAAAACAACACAGAGATTTATCCTGGGAAACCCTCTTGTGGGAGAAAATCCAACAAAACTTCCTCAATATAGAATTCAACCAAGCACAGTGAACAACCCCAAGAACAAGACTCGTAACTTCCTTTCTCCAGTAGACTTCTTCACTCTCTCTCTTGCACACTTTCTTGAGTGAGATGTATGTCTAAATGAGGGGAGCTGCTCCCCTATTTATTCTCATCAAGTGAGTGACCAAATAACCTAACTAGGCCGACCTGTTGTTCCAGACAGGGCTGAGTTACCTAGGGAGACTTAAAAATGACTTTCAAGTTTTTTATAATATTCTTGTGGGTACTATTGACCCGACTTACAATGGAAGGTTTTCATTGATTCTTTCAAGTACATTTACATGACCAAATACATAAATAACATCTCCTGAAGGAGGTACAACAATATTACAATAAAAGTACAATAAGAATATCTTCTGAAGTTACATTTCTTTAACACCTGTTTTCTGGCTTCTGAATGTCAGGCTTCATAAAAAATGAGAATTGGACAAGGTAGTTTAGAAAAAATGCAGCCAGTCCTTCAGTCAATTAAAATGTCTAATTTAAGCTAGTTATATCAAATTGAAAGGAAATTCCAATAAAGTAGATTGATCTACCCTTAAATTGGTTCCCAAAGCAAGAAGACATTCCGGAGGGCTCATGAAAGGCAATATCATATCAGAAGACAATAAGACATTTCTGGCTGAAATAAAGTTGACATTAATACTAAAGCATTTGTGTGGAAAGGATTGACTGTAATCCAAAATTTAAATATGTAGGCCACTAATAATTAGTGTCATCCTGCAGCCGCTCGCATGATCAAAGCAATTGAAAAATTAACTTTGAAACAAGAGTGGTGTTAGTTGCCTTCGACCTGGTGGTAAAGCAGTTGGGTCGCTACTTGAAGATTTTACATGCGATCCGAACAATTCGTGAGAGTGGTCTTTATCCATAGGGGCTGCTCATTCGTAGACTGGAACTGTTTTTGTAAGATATTTTATTGTTAATTGTATTGATGGTGTTGAAATGTTTGATAAGGGAGGAAATAGATGGGCTTGAGATGTTAAATGTAATCAGTGTCTTAAATATGAAAAAATAATTTGACTATATTACTCTGAGACAATAACAGCGAAGCTATGAAGGATTGTTGATTTGCGGACACAGAAAATTGTGAACCATGTGGCCACTTTGTCTTTAACTTTTTCTCTTGGATTTCAAGTTTTTGTTGATTTTCAAATTTGGTGTCCATGGATTTTTGCCTGCAGCTCTGCGAGCTGCAGTAGAAGCATTTCAACAAGGAGACTTTCTGTTGCCCACAGCTCACTGGAGATCTATTAGACAGGAGGAACATGGGCAACCTGATGTGGCTGGGTGGAAATTTGGCATAAAGGCCGCACAGGTATGTTTTAGTGTAACATTCAAAAGCAAATAATGGGGATGGATGTACTTCATCCTAGTCTGCTCATTATCTTTGATTCAATCTAGCACCGGTGTGGAAGAGACTTGATGTTGTTTCATAGAAAAAAGAAGATAGAGCCAAGTACAGATGCCACAGATCAACTCGTTCGTGCACCAAGATATTACCATTTCTGAAATAGATTGGAGTTTCTTTTGTTCAATGTCTGTTTTTCCATTTCCATCAGAAGTGTAGGGGTTTTCTGCATCTATAGAGAAATCAGTAAAAAATGGAAAATTTTATTTAGTAAGAATGTATACAAAGTTTGTTGCTAATTGTAATATCTGTTTTTCTTCAGCATGAGTAATATCAAGTATAGACCAATGAAAATATATGATAATGACCACAAAGTGATCTATTATTAAAGCTGAATTTGAAAGTGAATGCATATTAAACTATCCAGTTAATTTCGAGGTCTCATGTGAGGAGCTTTGTAGTTTTAATACAAGGTTTATCTATTGCGACTTGCGAGGCACTAAACATTGTGCAACATTATAGAGAGCTCATGAGATTTTAATTTTTTTTACAATTCAGAAAGCAAAAGCCTGTAGAATGGCTTATATTGATGCCTAAGAAATCACATTTGGATTATGTTACAGCTCCAATTAGTACATAAGTGGAAAAGTACTATTCCACTAGTGTTATAGAGTGCAACTTTGATGGAAGAATACAATTGTCACCTAAGTATTAATCTTTGCATGTTTTAGGCCAGCTCTCAAGGCCAAGGGAGGCTTCCCTATAGGATGATTCGATTTGGGTTTAAGACAGCTTGAAGGGAAAGGAGTCTTAACTTGTTTGATCATGTGGATTGTGTTTTAAGTTAGATCTCCCATAAAGTGTTACGATCATCAAAATATGAAATAGGCAATGTGTCAACACTTCAAATAAATTTGTTCATGCATACAATTAAACTTGAACCATGGACTTTTAAAGAATATAACTCATGGAAGCAAAATACCACAATGCTTAGGGAAGTAAAATTTCATCAATGGGTCATTATACCGAAACACATCCACAAGTAAAGATCCTCAATGGATGCAATTTATAGGGATAATTATTGATTAATTTATGACATTTATCTTTGAGTGAGGTTCTCTTGGAGAGAAAGAATATCTGCAAAAGGATGTCACCCAAATTTAATGAATGCTAAACCTTGTAGAAGTGATTAAGATCACTTCAACAAAACGAAGCTTAGAATTTAAGTGTTTGGTTATCACAAACTTAGATTTAACTTATAAAGTGAATTGGATTAGGTGTCCATGATCCATATACATCATCAAGAGCAATTTGCAAATAAAGGTGAATCAGTGAAATTTTGCATATCAAAAATTTCCAGAATCCGATTATGAAGATACTTGAAAAATTTAAACCATAAATCTTTAGGACATTTCCAGAAATTAAAAAATATAAATGCTTAACCAAGATATGAAATTAAACCATCATTTGTTTCAGCGTTAATACTTAAGATACCTTACTGTTCATAGAGTTTTCAACAAGATATAATTTCCAGAATTACATAACAATCATTTGAGTCAATGAACAGGTGGTTTTCTTAACCCAGATTACTCATTAATCTCAAATAAAATTCCAGATTAATTTCAGTGAACAAAACCGTAAGATATATGAAGCAAAAACTCAGATTTAGCCCAACATTGTATGCAGAAATTTGTACCATGAAAATCCAAGTGTAAGATATGATATTAACTCAAAATACTTTCTAGATTTGTATATTATGCTGAAATAATTTTCCAGATTTAAGTTTACCAGTTAAATCACTTGAAATACTATAGGAACTTAATGAAAAGAAAGGATTACATGCCCAAAAATTGTTAAGATAAGTTCCAACATTAGAAAAACTCTAATTAGTGATTAGGAAGTGAATATTTTAGTGCTGCTTTATCATTTAAATAATGCAGAAAATTAAAAGTAAGCTACAGAAAATTTAAATCCAGCAATTTAATCCTGAGAATTAACAAGATTTAAACTATAAGAAAATTCCTAGAATATTTTTTGGGAATTCTTTTTCAGATTTTTTGAACCCTAAGAAAGCAATTAAATTTAAGGATTTTGATTGTTTGGTTGTAGAAAATTGAAGTAGAGATTAATGCTTTTCAACCTTGGGCCAATGGGGTCTTGGTATCAAATCTCCTTAAGCCTTGAAGTGTGAGCTATGTTGCCAGGAAATGTGGATACGGGTACGGGTACGGGTACGGCACTTTTTGAAACAGGGTACTTCTGTAC
>LPNX010922014.1:258945-296211 GCA_001517045.1 Pseudotsuga menziesii | reverse complement strand
GGTTAGGGAGGTTATAGCAGTTAATGGGATTAAGGTAAATGAAACAACTAATCTCCCATTAACTCGTGTTTTTAAAAACTAATTTTGAGGAAACCATGCACAGGTCTGTAGTAAAGCAACCCGCGCATGATGCGCGACTCTATACAAATGCAACCCGCGCATAGATGTATGCGCGACCTGCTGAACATAATACTCGCGCATATGCGCGAGATGCCAATAAAGATAGTCGCGCATGCACTCAAAATCTCAAAATATCAAAGTAACCAGCTGGGCATATAGGTAATGTATTTCATCATCAACCAAGCTATAATGAAACTAGGCAAACCTCAATCCATAAGTGTCCTTTTGTGTGCCGACCTGAGGGATGTCAGCACTCGGACGGAGAGGTGCCAATCAGCTGTATAACAAGGAGCGGTTTGTTTAGGTCCCGCTACTAATAACATCGTTGAATATGAAGCAATCATCAGTCTTCTGACTGAAGCTGCCTCCCAGAATGTCAATGATCTAGTAGTTTTGATGGACTCTCATCTCGTGGTTTGTCATTTAAAACATGTCTACACCATTAGGAACCCAGTGCTCCTCCGCCTCTTCTAGAGGGTATGTTTGTTAGAAAGATCATTTGGAACCATTAACTATAGGAATATCCCTAGGGAACATAATGTAGTTGCTGATTCATTGGCTAATTACATCCTATATTAGCATATTTCCCATTCATGACGTTAAATCAAACATGGTATATTGTAAATAAACATTTAAAGACACATAGAACTCATAGAAAATACATTTATCCACTTGAGACATATAAACACTGTGTAAAAGTCTGTATATATATATATACGAAAAAGTTTTACAAAATTAGGTCCTGAGACCTCATCTAAAGCATGTAGGCTTTCAGGAAAAATCATCATACAAAAAATCCTGAAGCTATAAGCTTTCAATATACATGTCTCATCCACTAATGGTGCTCATGATAGCACATCACTGCTCTAGCCACCCTATGTAGTAGCCTGCTGAATCGGCCTGGTACTCCCACCGTAGATCTCTGATATCTAGTCAGGAGGTCATCTATATCAACATCTGGGATGTCCAGAGTCAACCTCTCTAGGTTCTCCTCTAGCTCCCTGGTGATATCATCACCCTATGGAACGAAGCGAGCTCTGTCTCACCTGTCTAATGGAGATGCTCCTCCAGGCCTCGCTGCTCCAACATTTGCATGAAGACAAACAAGTCTCGTGACTTATCATAAAAAATATAAAACATAAAAAACATAAAAACATTTTCCATTGTTAGGGTTGCTTGCTTCTTACCAATGTCACCCCACTGCCCTCCAAGTGGGAGTGGTAGGTCAGGATCACCTGTAAAATCTGTGCCTGCATAGGCATAGTCCTTGATCATGAGCATCTAATCTCACAGCCATCTAAAGAACGGATCACTGAACTTCACTCTGCCCCTACCCGCTCTTGTGCGAGCCATGACCTAGACCCACCTTAGCATATGGGGGTCCTGTGCTCTTAGATTCTGGAAAGTCACCTGGGGCCTCATCTATGGGACCCGCTCAAAGAAGAAGCAAGCTAAGATGGAACCAAAGACGAAATGCTTCAGCTCTCCCTGCCTACATTTAGTCAGCTGATCCTTGAAGATTGGAAGCAATGCTTCCGCCCAGTTGAACACCGTAGCCTCTAGAGCGTACATCATATGTGCCCTGGAAGCCTGATGCACACCCTGACTCCCTGCAACCCTCTGCATGGTGAACAGGACAATCCATAGAGCCCTGTCTGTCACTGCCCTGATGGGGATTTTCTTCCCCGATGTACCTGTACCTGGTACACAGTGTAGATCTATGAGCTCTCTAGTGGTAATTTCCTTGTCATGGGAACCTGCTAGTGAGATGGGGGCACCCCAACTCAATAGGCTAGTTAGGAATTAGATATTCTCTACCTCCATTGTAAGTATGTGTGCCCCCACCTCGAAATACTGCTGTCCTGGATTCCACATTCTCAGTATGTGTTCCAGTAATCTTTCGTGGGACACCATGCTTGGTGTCCAAAATAAATTTAAGAGCCCATAGTCCTGGAGTGCGGCAATGCAAACCGCATTCCTTTTAGCAGCATCATCCTCGTTATCATGTGTTCTTTCCTTCCATATCACCATATTTTGGACACCTAGACCTACCAAAAACAACAATGGTATGCATCAATATCATCCTTGAGTCATTGCAAATCAAAAGAATGAATAAATTTTTCCCATATCATTTGTTTAACTTCTCCATGGCCGGCACCGCCTGTGCCCCATTGGAGACAGGCGGTGGCACCACCTGTTCACCATGTTCTTAGCGCGGTTCTCAGGTGGTACTGCGTATCCTGTAAGGGGTAGCCGCGGTGCCCGCATATTGGATTTTAGGGCTTGCCAAATAGGCCCAAAACCCCACCAAATCCCAAAATAGAAGCTATTAAATGAAAGATAAGGATCTTACATGTTACCTGCAACTGACGAGACTGAAAACAGACAGTGGAAACTCCCGGTATCAGTTGTGGAAGATATGGCTAGAAAATGCTCCAAGTGCTCTTTGCTAGAGGTAAATAGTGAAATGTTTTGATTTTTTACTATTTACTTGCCTTATATAGACATTTTTTGGGTCTGACTTACTATAGTTTTGATATTACATCATGTTTTGGTCAAAATCTATTTGTCATAATCCCTTAATGTTGATTTTGAATGCATTTAACACTTGTTTATGAGTCATCTGCAGGTTGACTTTAGTAAGAATCTTTGGAAAGTTTGTTTATGGATTTTTCGTACTTTCACAAAATGGAAAAGGTCATTGAGCATTTATTACGACACTTTGTCATGCTCGTAAAAATCTAGTATCAAAGTTTCGAGTACAGTTCAAGTTTCTTTCCAGGCTTGTAAAATACGACATTGTGTAAAGAAGCGTGATGGAGTTCTCTTTTCACCTCTTTTTTAGGATCCTTAAACATGAAAAAGTCATCAAGTCTATTTTCAATTCTTTCCAGGCTCGTAAAACATTACATTGCGTAAAGGAACCTAATGAAGTTCTCTTTAAACCCTTTTCAGGCTCCCTAAATACGAAAAGATTGTCGAGTGATCTTGTCTTCACGCTCGTTAAAGTATTTGAAGAGTCATCCATCTGACAGTAGGTTATCTCTTTCTTGGTTTAAATAGGACTATTTTTGAGAAAGGAACACTCCAGCCAATCATGACTAGAAGAGTTCTCTAAGGTATGATTTTACACTTTTTCGGGCCTTAGAGACTAAATCATACGAAAAAGGACCCCATGGAGTTTTCTTCTGTATTCGTTCAGACTCTCTAAACTTGAACGATACTAAGTTTTCTTTCAGTGGACTCGTTAAATTAAGCATTAAGAGACCCATTTTGGGAATGAACCCCTCCTCTCTCAGGTTCGTAAAACATATGAGACTGGACTTGTCTTTTGAGAAGTTATATCGAGTGTTTGTTACCCTCTTTGAACTCGTAAAACCAAAAAGAGGAACTCATCGATCATGCTGGGGAAAATGGGAAGGGAATCATTTTGTAAATAATGGCAATTCTTTGTCGTTACCTTTGAATATGGCACTTGTCTACATAGTCATCTCAGTCAATTGTGTATTCAGCTGATCTCCATGACGATCCACTTCCATGAGTCATGTCAATATTTTGAGTCTTTCAAAAGAATGCATTTTCCACTGTCGCATTGTGTATCTGTCCTATCTAGTCATGCTTCCAAGTCATTTTTTTTGTGCCGCCCGATGTTCAAAGGGGATCTGAAGAACTTTTACCTTTGCAGTCTACACAGTCTTTGTGTCAGTATCTTTTAGTCAGTCATATGGTTACTACATTCACATCATTCCAGAACTATGTTTCGAGTTTCATGTCGTCAATGTGGGACTCATCATGGCCCTCCTTCGATGAGACTATTCCTGTCGAAATCAGCTCATCATCTAGGAAATAGTCTTAGAAATAATATTTAGTACCTTGAGATATGTATGCCTTAATGATAGATTCTCTCGCTCTCGACATAGGTTCACATTATTGACCTTTGATCGATAGAATCGACTGGGTGTTCAACATCAGGACATCTATTCACACTCAGTAGATTGCACTAGGGTACCTTGGGAATCATTGACATTAATGGTGATCTCCCTTGCACTTGTTAACAGTTCACATCATTGGCCAGTAATCAAGTGGTTTCTTCCATGTTTGACTTTAGATAATTGTAATCACATGGATAGAATTGTACTTTGTGGAATATGAGACAAAGACCCTGGGCATTTGTTTAAAAGCGCTCATTGCTTTTTCCCCAGGTTGCGATGGAGTTTTGTATATCTAGCATGGATCCACATTTGTATGGCTGTGGCTATGCTCAAATTTGCGTCTGTATGACATAGATCTACATTGTATGTCTGGTAGCTATGGCCAAGTTTGAGTCCTCTATCACATGGATCTACACTGTATTCTAGTAGCCATGCTTGTTTATTCCACTCATGGATCTGCCTTGTATTGGTCTGTAGCTATGAGTTTGGTTACTTGTGTCTATGAGTCAACATACTGATTTACTACAGATTCCTACTT
This sequence comes from Pseudotsuga menziesii, assembly GCA_001517045.1. NCBI lineage: Eukaryota > Viridiplantae > Streptophyta > Pinopsida > Pinales > Pinaceae > Pseudotsuga > Pseudotsuga menziesii. Next base: position 291,621 of record LPNX010922014.1, on the reverse strand, counting down.
GACTGCATACTCTGATCGAGCCGACATTTTCATCTCCTGGTGACGATTTGTTCTCAAATCTCTCGTTTATCGTATCACTCTAAGACTCATGCTTTGGGGGGCATCCTGTTATACCAAAATCCTGTCACCATCATGTGATAAGACATTTGATATACCTACTTTCCTTGAATCCCAACTTCTGGAGTGGAAACTAAATGGTTTTTCATCAATATATCATGCAAATTCCTGGCACCACGCATGACCCTTTATCCAGGAGCAGTACCCGTGCTCGCATCGCCTTTCATCAGTTGTCCACAAGCGGTGCCACCACCCATTGCCCTTGGTCCATAGGCGGTTATTAATAGAATCGCTTTGTCATAGAAGGAGAAGCGCGGTACCCTGGGTAAAAAGGGAAAAAGAGAAGTTTCTTGAGGCTTCTAGATAATAAGTCTCATGTACTGCCTTATCCCTACTGTTGTGGGTTGGTTGAGCTCAAGATCCCTCATCCTAGGATCTTAGAGGCCACCTCACCCACTAATTTCTCAACCGTCTCTATCCATTAAAGCCCTATAAATATGAGCTCATATCCATGGTTGAGGGGAGAACATTGAAGGTATTGTTATGATGTTGGATTGATTCTTGGCCCAAGATCATTTGGAGAGAGCATAGAGAGCTAGAGTCAGATATTTTGGGGATGAAGCGCTGGTTTCATGGAGATGCATGTCAACACTAAGGCTTGGTTGTAAAATTCTTCATATTTGTAATGCAAGTTGATTTCTGTCCCACATATGATGTTTTTGTTGTGATTTCACATATATATGTTGCTAGATTCCTTAGTCACTAGCATAGATTAGTAGATCATATTCTGGTTGCTTTGATTCGTTTTGTGTTGAGATTTTTTGCAGGTACATAGGTGAACTATCAAAGCCTTGTATTCCATATATCTACAGCATCTAGGGAGAGTCTTCAACCTCTGTCCTCTATTTGTTCTGGATTTGAACCATTCAGACCAGTGGAACACCTTGCTGTCCGTAGGAGGTGAAATATTCCAGCTAACACTAGGTAAGGAAACTAAGGTCACCCCAATATAACCAATGCTCAGGTGGACAGTTGCACATAGGATCGACCATATGGACAGGGTAGCAAATCCCGAAGCTCAAAAGCACTAATCGATACCTCAAAATCCCCCAGATACAAATACGATCCTTGAAATATATCTGATGCTCATAGAAAGTGACCAAGGGCTATCCCAATCATAATCATGTACGCTGCCTCATGCTTAACTCCCGTGCTAGATGATCCTCCTAGAACACTTATTATACCAAGGATTTCACTCTCTCACCTGGACAGACACCTACTTGTTGTGTTTAGTAGTCTTGGAGAATTAATTCACAATGAACTATTCCAAGACTCTAAATCTTAATCTTGTTGGTGAACACTATCAAAGAAAAATGTGTAATTCATTTTAATTTAAGAGTTGATTTTAATGGTTGCGATTACTCAAAGGGAAATGGCCATGAAACTAATGGTATTATGAGTCAGTAGTGAAATAAATGTGCACACCTAACAAACAATGCCAAGTGAAAACTTGTCTAAATGAAAAAACAAGGTATGCCACTACATGAGATGCAAAATACTCATTCCTTTTCGAATGCCAATGCAATCCTTCCTATATGAAAGCCTAAACAAAAATCTCATCCAAGGAATCCAATGTAAGTACCTCCTTAAATCCATATGTGAGATGCAAGTAAGAATGAAAAAAATATTTTGTATTTTCAATATAAAAGAATGAAAATACAATTAAAGTCATTAAAATTATCAGTCTCTGCAGCAAGCATCAAACACAAGCTAAGAAAGACACCGAGACAAAAAGACTAAATCACTAATGGCAAAACAAAAAGGAGATAAATGACTAGAACTAATTTCAAAGAGAAATCAATGAAAAAACAGTCTCTAGTCATGAAAGAAGTAGTCAACATACAACATCAGAACCTAGGAAGACCCAGCCACACTCACAACCCACCCAACAACTTCCCACAACATCAAACTCAACCAAAAGGGAAGATGTACACAACTTTTGGCCAAAAAACTGTGTATGTACGTGACTTTTGGCTTAAAACCTGAATGTATATGCAACTTTTGGATAAAAACTTGTGCGTATACATGAATTTTAGAAAAAAACCTGTGTATGTACGCGACTTTTAGCCAAAAACCTGCATATACAGAGAAGAAAGTGGTAAAAAGAAGGCCAAGGGTCAAACCACTCTATAGGAGTGTCAATGGATGAACATACTACGAAATGCGACATAGAAATGGGGAGAAACAAAGAGTAATTCAAGCACACTGTGCCCCCAAACCCCAAAGAAAAAAAAGGAACAATCCCCAATGGAGTCGCCAATTCTGTTCCAGAGAGAAACTTCCTATGGCTTGGGGGTACCACAACAGATAATACGACACCAGAAATCAATCCTTTCCAATATGCAAGAGCATTAAAATAATATAACACTAAGGGATTTAGATAATACCTTATTCCGGATGGTTGAAGTAGATCCCCCATTGAGCTTTTCCAATCACGCTTGTATTCAAAATTTGCTCTCAACAACAGCAAACAAAGAAAGAATGATATATAATAATGAGTTAGACCTACTCTAGCATATATAATCAATCATGTATAATAAAGTAAATGCATCCATGGATTCAATATTCATATTTAAAATGCACATGTATTAGATAGGAAAATATATTTATATTAATAAAATAGAGATACAATAGTGACAACTCTGTTGGCACTTCTGAGAAAAAAAGAAACTGATTCCTCCACCTGGTTCTCCACCACTTCAATCATCCATCTCTCGATAGAAAGCTTCGGAAGAACACTATGTGCTCCAAATGGACAAAGAGATGCAGACTCAAGTATAAGTAAAACTGAGGCAACAATGGACTATAGTTTCCTTACTCTTCAATTTCTCCTCCTTCAATGTATCCAAGAGGCTCAATATATAATGCTCCAAAGAGGTAATGGAGGGTCGGGTTCAAGCATTCTCAAGGCATATAGAAGGCCAAGAGTCAAGATGTTCAGACCACTATGAAGAAAACTCCAAAAATATTTGTCTTCATGCACACTTCCCGATGTACATGGGTTTGAGGTCAAAAGATGTGTATACACGCGAGTATGGATTTAAAAGTCACGTATAGGTATAAACAGGTGATTTTTTGGGATAATGTTGGAACGTAAAAGTATAATATAAGTCCATGGGATCCAAAGAGTCTGCATAGGGACATGGAAGGCCATAAATGTGTGATCTACCAGCTGTGGTAAAATCATCTATAACAATTCCCACACCCCCTTTAAGTATGAATTTACAATGTTTATGTCTGAAATATATGTGTATATAGGGCCCAACAACAAAGCTATGATCACCCTTTATAGTTATTCATGTCCAGAAAACTAAGGAAAGAGGAAGAACCACATGGGAAAAGTCCTCCCTCAAGAAAGGAGAAGGCACACAATTTGAATAAAATGTCTTCAAAAGGTTTTTATATTCACTTGAATGAGTTGAATGAACTTCTTCTTGGTGAAAGACTTGATGAAGGAATCATGAACTCCATGATCACGCGCTAGAGTGTAGAATACACAAGAAAGAAGTGGATACACTCCTGGTATCTCATCATCTGATGAAGTAGGAGAATTTTCTGAATTATTCTTCCTACTAAAAAATCTGAAAATTGGAAAGGGATTTGTGCATACTCCTTCCCAAAGATTAAAAAAATTAAGACAACTTGTTCCACAATCAGTTTCTTGAATAATTGCAAAATTTTGATGTGAATCACATAACCTCCTTCCAATATGATGTATCACCTTCCCATATATGATATGAAGCTGAAAGTACTATCATATATCAGAAACATTAGCATATGGAGCAGCAAAGACAAAGGATTCAGTGACTCCATGAGGATATAGGGCTAGACTAGGAAAAGTACAAGCAACTGGGGAAAACTGTTGAGTGTAAAAATATGAAGGATGGATGGACTTGAGATATGAACCATAATTGTTTAGAACAGATCCAAGCATGTGTAATATTAGTACAAATATGACTAAGGTCATGGATAATCAATCAATGAAAGATAAGAAAGACTTCAAACCATGTAATATAAGTAACAATGCATAAGAGACCAATGCATAATCAACTAGTGAAATTGGGATTTGTATAGTATTAGGTGTATTCAAAGGTATGGTAGATGATATGGAGTTTATTATGAATGGTATCATGACATGTATATCATCCTGAAAATATTATTCTAAATCATAATTATGGAGTGAGGAAGAGCTGCTCAAAGACAAGTCATCATCTAGTAAAAAATCACAATTATTGAGAGATGAACTAGGATACTGATAGGTGGATTATCAAAGAAAGGATATGATATTTCTGATTCTGATATATCACAAAATGAATCTATATTAGAGATATGAGGAAATTATTTTACTCTAGCACTCAAAGCATAGTTTATATCACCTTGGAACTGTGCACTGTGATAGTGTTATGAATAATCAATAGGCTTCCATAGCTCATCTGAAACTTCAATGTTGTTATTCTCAAGAAGATGAGACATGATGTCCATATTCTTCTTATAACATTTCTTCTCTGGATTAAATTTGTTTCTGAAATAAGAAAACTTAGATGTGCTCCATTTCTTCTTGACTTTCTACATTGAATCTTCATCAGTAGGCTTCAAACATTCATCTTCAATTTCTAACTTTGGCTTCTTCTATTTCACAATTTTCTTTTCTTTGGATTTGATTTTCTTGCTTCCTTGAACTATGAGAGAATGATACTTCCCCTTAGAATATTTAATAGCACCCATATGGATCAATTTATCTTTCTCCTTTGTTAGTGAATCAAATAAATTACACAAACAATGCATTTTCCAATTAGAAACAACAAGCCTAGTAGCATGAAAAGTAGACACAAAAGCTGAGTATTCACGGCCCAATTTTGATAGAATGGAAAGGATTAATTGATCATATTTCTTCTCAATACCACAATTCTTGAGAATTAGAACAAGTGACTTAAATTTGGTGAAGAAACCCTCAATAGAATTGAAATTTCTTGGACTTATTAGAATAACTCAATCTCCAACTGATTCACTCTTAACTCATCTTGAACTCCAAAGAGAGATTAAATTTTGGTCCGTACTTGGTTTGGAGTGGTCAAACCATATAGATGAAAGAGTATATTAGAAGAAATAGAGAGTGAAAGTAATCCATAGGATTCATCCAACCTATTATGCCACTTAGCTTTCTCAACCATGGAATTTGGTTCATTTTCTAAAGCCATAGAAACTCTATAGAGTCCTATTGCTGCTGCAATCGCTTCTCCAAACTTTTTATTATTTTAGGGCCCCTCCTTTTACTTTGTTTAGAATTAGTCTTAGATTTTTTTCTCATTCAAAGAAGTGCACACTTCAACACTTAGTTTTTTGAAACATTGAGCAAAGAAGGATTTTTAAGCTGAGTAAAACTTAGAATTTTGCTATGATGAGGTCAGAAGAAATCAACAACTTGAGCCAACATTATCAGAGACACTCGATGAGTTGAGTCGACACTATCAGAGGAACTCAGTGAGTTGATACGATTGACCAAAAAATGTCGAAATTTTGGAACACTGTAGTGAGTGCCACCAAAACAATCGTAGGTTGAAGTGCAAAACTTAAAAGGAGCACCGATAAACTCATGAGAAGAAGCAGAACATCGACATCAGCATGTTTGCTTGAAACAGATTGTCATGGAAAATTAGATAAACAGACCGAAATGATCATTGGGAATTCATAAGACACGCCCATGTTTCAAGGCATCTCACCTGATGATGATGATTCGTTGGAGAAACTCAAGCAATAACGTCGACTCATTTTGCGACGTTGTTTCTTAGGAGGTAGCCGAGCATTGGAAAATTATGCGCCAAATGACATTTATGGCTCCACCAACCACATTATGACTTCACCAACCCTATTAATGACTAGGTTTTTTTTCACTTTGTATAAATATGATAGAGGCTATTTTGTTTGATTATTTCAAAAAGGTCATTTTCACCTCCACCAGTCATTAGAAGACAAGTATGCAACTTCGTTCTACTCAGCTAGCTTTCAAATCCTCTCAGCAACTGATAGGTAGGTCACCCTGTGCCTGCATAGAGTTTAAAAGTTTTTTTTTTCTTTTTTCAGGTGTTGTTTTTTATTGTTTTAGTTGTATTTTTCTATATTATATTTGGTTTTTGAACCTTCCTCGTTGTATCACATGGTAGAATAGCCATTGGGTTTAGAATTTTTGAAGTTTTACACATTTAAGGTTTTCTTCTCTCGCCATTTTCCTTGCCTCATTCCAAGTGCCTTGTCAGCTCTTCTTTGGCTTAACCGTGTTTTGGGGAGTGTTTAGACCACATGTAGAAGCTTTGTGCACTTTGGCTGAGCATAGTGATTCATTTGCTTCCATAATACCAACATAGGGACCTACCTAGATAACTAAAGCATTTCATGCCACTGGTGTTTTCTTGGGTAGATAGAGTAGGGTAGCCAGGCATTTTTTTAGGTTGCTCATTGCTTTGTTTGCAAAAGAGGCGTCCCGTGTGTATCTCAAGGTCATCATATCCCACTATAGTAGATGATTCATCAATCATGGATTTGCTGGCTTGAGCCTTGGTTTGCAGTCTCAGCCATAGATAAATCACACCACAACTCACACTTTTCCCATAAAACTAAATTCTAATCCTTTAAGCAATGTCATTGAATTATCGAATTAATCATTATCACAAACCACAAGTACCATCGATAATTGTTGTGTGTTTATTAATAAAATGTTGGGAAGAATATTTTGAAGTGTTTTTTTTTTACCTTTCTTAGTTTCATACTATGTTCCACACATCTGCACATTGTTGAAACAAGGAGAAAATAAAAAAATTGAAAGTATGCATGCTGTTCTCTCAACACAACCTAGTGCTAGTAATATGAAAGAAAAACTACTTCAACAAATCATTATTTAAATTGATTGTACCATTTTTCTTCTGTTCAACAGGATTTGCAAATTTCTAAGAAGGGTTCCAAGAAGAAGTCTAAGGTAAGCGAAGAAGATTCAGATGTGGAGGTTATATTAGACACTAGGATTGAAACCATGTTTGAAGATACAAAAGAAGTAATAGGAATTTCCCCTGAATTCAAATGGGGGGAATTGTATCAAATGATCCAAGACCAGGATATCCCTCATGTAGGTCTTGAAGAAATGGTTTTGTATCAAAATATCAAAATTTCAGGCATCACCAAAGCAGCTACACACCCAGAACTCTTTCCCTTTTTAGAAGTTATTGGGTGGATTCTACCACAAATTGATCCCACATCAAGAATCATTTCTGACATCAAAGGGGAGGTGTTTGCCTCATTCCATCCAACTCATATTGTAGCAACATACAAGTTACCACCAGCCCAGGTCATGTTGACTTAAGATTGGATCACAGGTATAAACATAGACCCCTTGGAATATGCTAAGAAAATAGTAGTATCAAGAAAGCAGCTGAGATAGAAAACAAGCAGAGAATATGAATGTCAATGTTTAAGGACCCCTTTCAGAATTATAGCTTTATTGCTGAGCATAATGTTTGGAAAGGTAAATGGTACTATCCACAAGTTAAATTGGGTACCTCTAATTTACTACATAGCTTTTCAGGGCACAATTTTTAATTGGGTAGACATAATATCAAACAACCTATCATCATCAATCACAGCTGCACAATGAGGTTTAACCCAAAAGAAGGAAGAATTCTATATGTATTCATACATCATAGATTGCATATTGTCTAGAAACCCATTTTTTAAGTTTGGGTGCATCTAGAATAGAGCCAAATCTCCAATCTTCATGGTTTATCAGATCCTATGGGCCCATTGATATGCAACTTATTATAAGCTCAGATGTGAAGAGTTCCTCATGGCTCTCTATTGGATAATTTTCCATGAAGAACCAAAATGATTTTTTGAAAATGAAATGGAAATCATAAGTGAATATGGGGAATACTACTTCTCATAGAAGGGCATGTACATTAAAATTTATGGATGCTCCTAAGCTCCATCCCTTTTGCCTAGATATGCAACAGACTTTGAAGTTCACAAGGAAGTTGTGAGGAAAGTATTCATAAATAGGATTGGAAACTACTTGCATGATCATAAAAATGTTTCATTTCCTCTGTTGCACTTCTGTATCTGAGCCTATAAATTTTCAAGAGTGAAAGGGGATAAATATTTTGTGAAGGATCTAGAAGTGTTCCATTTTGGGGAGAAGAGATTTACGAGGAATGATAGCAGGAAGAAGGACGATGAACATTGCGTATTGGTTAAGATACATTTTGAATACACAGAATTCTTAGTCAAGCATGAATAAGTATTCAGAAGAGCGAACAATATGACTAAGCTAAACAAATGATTTTCTTAGAAGAGCGGTGCCAACTCTAGCAAGTCTGTCAGCGCTACAATGGAGGAAAGGCTTCATAAAAAAGAAGGTGGATGTAAATTTTCAAATAGAAGAAGCAAAGAAAAGGCTGAAAGAAGAAGTTGAAAAGAAGAAAGCAGAGGAGGCCCAATGGATGCAAGAGGAAGAAGAAAGATTACATAATGAAATAGAAGATAGGGTACAAAGTGAAGTTGAGGAAGAACATAAGAGAAATAAAACAACAAAAAGGGGAGCATCAAAAGAGCTTAAGAGGAAAGAAGAAAAAGATAAGGTAAAGAAAGTTGTGGACAAAGAGGTGACCCAGAATGATCCCACTAGCCCATAGAACATGGACGTGGACCCTCCTGTAACAACAAGTGAGACTCTTACTTATGGCCACATCCCTTTTGAGGAATTTTGGCTCACCCCGTTCACCCCGTCAAAGTAGCAAACTATGGATTGCTTGGACACCATCATTTTTTATAATACTAGAAATACCATCATGAGAAGGTCATAGAAGAGATTAAAAATAGGATCTCAGACTGATGTGGTCACTGTCACAGAGAACACAATTATGGAAGGCACCCATAAGGACCTGAAATTCATAGTCTTAGTAAACATAGAAGCTTCCTCGGCCAGTGCTGATAATGTCAACATATTAATGAATGACATGGAGAGAAATAAAGAGAATATTCTCAAATTGAAAGATAATTTGGTGAAAATGTGGGGAGAAGTGATATAAATAAAAAAGGAAACATGACGGCATTCCCTCTAAGAAGGAGAGGTTATTGAATGAATACCAAAATTTGGAAATAGAAAAGGATGCATTAATTGTGGATTTAATGATTATGGAAGGGGAAAGGAGTGACTTTGAATCTTGAATCTCTTAATTAGAGACAAGAGAGTTGGTCATAAACCAACATGTCAAATAATTGAAAGCACAGGTGGAGGAGTTGGTTAGGCAGAAGGAATCTTTGGCAGAGAAACTGGAGTTGGAAGATAAGAGAAAGAAATATATAACTCCATTTTGTGATCAATCCTACAAGATTCAAGAATAGATATATCATTCTCAGGTAATCCTCACAGATGAAATCTACAAGATGAGGTTAATGATTGAAAGAATGAATGTGATAGCTGCGGAGTCATTGGAATTCAAGAAAGGGTTGTTGGATATTGCAGAAAAATTTAAAAGCCAGATTTCCTAGAGGGAAACTAATTCAAATTTCCCTAATCATCTACCCCATAAGACAATAGAGGACCTAAAGTCAGAGATGGCACTTCTGGAATTTTGCATGAAAGATGTTAGGAGGATAAATAATTAAATTCCTAATACCAAAGAAAAGTGCCATGAATTTTATAAGAAAATCTATTAGGTCCATGAGAAGTGTCACATCCTTTAGTTCTGAAGATAACTGAGCTTCCAGAAAAGGAACAACACATAGCACAACTGCAATATGGGTTGCGAGAAGATCTCGAGTATATCAAAAAAATGGATTCTTTCACAGAAGAATACATTCATCACTTTGTGGGACAAGATTCTATCAATGCATATTTCCTGGAAGACATTTGCAAGGCTACGACAGAGGAGGTGGTGAATATAGAGACACTCTAGTCAATTCATGAAGTACATTTCAAGTATTGGAGCCTATCAAATATAAGTCCATAGCTAAAGAAGCAAATGCGTGGGAAAGATATGTTTCCAGTGTGCCACGACCCACCTAATTTCTCTTTTTTGAAAATATTTTTGTATTTTCCTATGTAAGCACAAAATGACAAATTTTAGGAATTCCTAGGGTTAGGGTGAATGAGAAGTCACTAGAGGAAAATCTCTTGTTGTAATATAGATAGAGGAGGAAATTAAAGATAGAGGACTTTTTCTAGCATAATAGAAGTTGGACCATTTTGTAAGAGAACTATTTTTCTGCTAATAAGAAGGATCTGTTTGCTGGGAAAGCCTGCACATCTATTTTTCCTGGAACGTGTGGAATATTTAATGTGGAACTACTTCTTCTTGATTCGCATATACTATGAGATTGTTCTAACTTTATTAAATTAATTCATTGGTGATGAATGATTTTACTTTCTATAAAAATGTTTATGTGTGAAATGAGTAATAAATTGTTTTATCATATCAGAGCTATCTTTGGTATTCTTTCTACCGTAAATGTGAATATTGTCTTGGAACAACTATCTGTTAGACTTGTATGAACATTTCCAATATATTACTCTTAATTTGAATTTTCTCCTTGCAGGAATAGGATAGGATAGGATAGTTAGCTTAGTTTAGGAATAAATAGATAATTAATAAGGCAGGAGTGGTAAGACAAGAGGTAAGAACTTGCGCATCACTAGTTTGGTTTTTTTTCTGTCAATTATATGCATTTACTTAGGCACTTGCATTTCATCCTTTAATTAAAAAAACCACATAAATGGTGAACCAGGCCACAACTTGTAAAGAAGGTAAACAAGTAAATCTATGGTAGTCGGACTGTTAACCAGATGGATTCCCCACACCAAATGGTGGATGATCTAGTTGGGATTACTTAATGAGGAGAATACTTACTGTTGATGCTTGGGAATTTTTGGGCATTCAACATATTTGGCGCTAGAAGGAGGGCTACCAATGTGTGGATTTCAAAGGAAATCTATTTATGAGAAAATGTTCCACTGGAACCACATCTAAAATGATTTTCCTAGAATAATTCATTCTTGAAACTGAAAAAAACAAGTAAGTTTAAATTCTGAAGAAGAAACCATAGAACCTTTATGTGATGTCTCATTCAAAGAAATAGATCATTTTTAGAGACATACACAATCTTACATAAGGAAAATTGGAGGATTGAAAGTAATTCCTGCATTACCCAGGAGGCGGTATCCCAAGAAAGAAATCTCATACACACGATATTCAATGCTTGTAGAAAATCTGAAAGAATTTTTAGATTTATCTCTCCAAGAAATGACTGAACCCCTTGATCAGTTGGGACCTGAATCCCCTACATCTCAAGTATTTCCACATTCATCGCCTTGAATTATGGCTAAAATTGTTAACCAACTCGCGTCAAGAGAAACAAGACCGCTCAACCTGTCTGGACCATTACATGATTTACCTAAGCACCCAAAAAGAGTGTTATCGAAATTTGATCCCAAAAAAGGTATTTCTGCGGAAGATAATTTAAAAAAAATTATCTTGAAGATGTCATATGCATATTGTTCCCTTATACTTTTGATACTAAAGTGTCCTCGTGGTACTTTAGTCTCCATTCCAACTCAATATTATACTGGGATGGTTTCAAAAAGGTGTTCATAAGTAAATTTGGAAACCAAAAAACTGTGGCCACACTCATGAAGGAATTACTGTCTCTGAGGATGGATAAGAAAGAAAAGGTTTAAGAGTTCAATCAGAGGTTCACTACTCTGTTAAATACTTTTAGTGCTGTGAAGAAACCAGCTGAAGAATCTTGGGTATAATACTACACTACAATACTATATCCACCCATAACAATGTTTGTTAAAAGGGAATTTAATGTTACGTTAGTAGAAAATTACGAAGAAGCCAATAAGGTATAGGTTGATCTTGATAGTATTGCAAAAGATACTTTAGAACTGTAAGTTAAACTAACAACCAGTAAGAATCCTTTTCTATTATCTAGGCCCAAATAAAAACCTTCGAACAAATTAGAAAATGTGGTTATAATGGTACATAAATTATCCAACAAGATAGTAGACTTGGAGGAAGATAAAGGAGCTCGTACATCAAGAAAACCATTCAAACCCTTCTACAAAAAGAGGGAAGAAAGAAGAAAACCCTAACCACCTTTACTTAATTCTGCTATTCTGAATTTCAATGAAGTTGGCATGGATCATTTCTATACTTTTCACTAAGAAAATCACTTCGAGAAAAGATTCCCGCAATGGATTAATTCAATGACTCTAGTAAAGAATAATTTATTAGATGTCGAGGGGACAGACCCATAAGACATAGAAGAAGATAAAAAAATGAACAAGAAGAACCAACCGAGGAAACCATAATGGTATTATGGGGATGGGAACCCACTTTAGGATTGAACGAGGAATAGAAGGCCGAGGAAATACAAGTATCATCGGTAAACATTACCACGACTAACAAAGGGCTAGTAGTGGATCAAAGTTTAGTGTTGACTAAAATGAAGATAACAAAGGAAACCATGAAGAGAAATATTGGCACCACTCAGCCACAACATAAGGGGAATCTTAAAAATGTAAAAGAAACAAACCTGGTAATAAATAAACAGCTAAAAACCATGGCAAACAAGAAAAATAATATAATATGGGATATGATATTATGGAGGATATTAAGAATACTAAAGCAAATATTTCTTTGTTCAAATTATGTAATATTCCCTAGTAGAGAAATAAGCTATTGGAAGAATTTGACCCACACCCACAGCCAAGTAGTGCCGCAGAGCCTGTTTAATCAGACACTGAGATAAACGAAGCAAGTATTGGTGGTAAATCAAAATCTTAAACTCTACCTTTCTTGTTGACTTTTGAAATGTTTAATCACAATGTCCATAATTGTTTGATGGATTATGGAGCCTCGTCTAATGTTATGCCACTATCCATTTACAAGAAAATCAATGGGAAACTGATACCTTCCCCTTCACAGTTCATTCAACTAAATATGTCTGTTGTTAAGGTTATAGGTGAAATGAAAGATGTGCTCACAAAATTGTCTGCAAATCCAAGGGTATGCCAATTCATAGATATCGTGGTGGTGGATATACATGAATCTTATGGTTTGATATCGAGTAGGGACTGGTCTACAAAACATAATGGTTATTTTGTGATTTAATGGTCTCACCTATGGCTGCCATATCAGAACAAGTAGAATCAGATTAAGATACTAAGAGAACCTCATATGAAACAAAATGTAACTCAATTGGAAGAGAAGAATGAACCAATAAATTTCTCATCTTTGGTTTTGGGAAATTACTTTAGAACTTGAAGTATGGAACTATCAAGAAGAAGAAGTCAGTCATGAATCAGACACACAGTCTGATCTCCTTTGATTCTCACAGACTGATGAATTTGATTGTAACATAGTAAACTTAGTTACTAATGTAGGGGATACTACTAACCTAGTAGATTTAGAGCATAAATTTTGTATTTTGTTCTTTGATGGTTCTAAAACAAAAGAGGGATTGGGAGCCAGTTGTGTTCTTATTGAAACATAAATAAATAAACATTTTCTCTCTTGTAGGATAGATTTTGAATGTACAAATAACAATTCAGAATATGAATCTCTAGTCCAAGGCCTGAAAAGAGACATTGAATTGAATGTAAAAAAAATTGAAATTTTCTGGTTATTCCGAAATAGTTGTCAGAAAAATAAGAGATACCATTCATTGTTTATCTCCACATCTTAAAGGGTACCAATCTGAGGTATGGAATTTGATATGACACTTCAATGCTTTTAATATAAATGCAATCTCTAGATTACAAAATGTTGTGGCTGATTTATTAGCTACTTCTGCTTCTAGATTATTGCCGACGAAAAATAAGTGTTCTATTGAATTAATTTTTAGGCCATAAGTACCTGACAACATTACGAATCCGAGGGTGTTTGATGATGACGAACATATTATTAACTTTCTAACAAATGAAGAGGCTTTCAAAGAATCTATAATTGATGAACAAGAACATCAATCAAATTTACATAACAAATATATAGTCGAAGGAAATTTCATGCCAAAAGGAGTGAGAACCCTTGAAGGAATGTTTGATTTGTAAAGTAAATTCAGGAAACCGGTAATGTTAAAACAAACATCTCATTAATGTAATATGAGCTGATGAATTTAGGAACAAAAGTTGAGCCCAAGTATGTCAATTTGGGAAAGTGTTTCTCACTTGGAGAAAGATGCAAGTTCATCCAATTGTTTCACCAATACAAGGATATATTTGCATGGACATATGGATATTTGAAGACTTATGATACATGCATCATCTAACATGTAATTCCTTTCAAAATAGGAATAAATCCATTTCAACAACAACTCAGAAAAATGCACCCTAAGTTGGAGACTTTGATCCAAAAGGAATTGAATAAGCTACTAGACACTAAGATTATCTTCAAGGTTCGACACTCTGAATGGCTCGTAAATCTAGTTCTACTAAGGAAGAAATCAGGATAAATAAGATCATGTGTTGATTTACAGAACTTGAAAAAGGCATCAGTCAAAAATAACTATCTGGTTCCACCAATGGAACACATTTTACAAATGGTATCAAGATCGGAATTGTTCTCCATGATAGATGGATTTTCTGGATATAATCAAGTGTTAGTGTCCGAGCAAGATCGATTAAATACTATGTTCCGCACTAAGTGGGGAACATTCACATATAGAATAATTCCTTTTGGCCTAATGAATGTCAGAGCCACATTCCATAGGGACATGGATATTGCATTCCGAGTTTTAGTCGGCCACTGTATATTTAGATGATGTAACAATTTTCTCTAAGAAATGAGAAGACCATGTTTTCCACTTAAAACACATTTTTGACCGTTGCAGAAAATATGGTATATATATGAACTTGAAGAAGAGTATTTTTGTTATTCTTGAAGGAAAACTTTTGGGTCACATCATCTCAAAAAAGGGAATCTTGATATATCCATAGAGATTTGAGACTATAACTTATATTCCCATACCCCATAATAAAAAGGCTATGCAATCATTTATGGCCACAATTGTTGATGTATTTGTAACTTCAGAATGTATTCACCTATGTATCTTATGTCCTGTACCCTGATGTTTATTCTGGGATGTGTCTGTAATGTAATTGAGTCATGTCATGCCTTGATGTTCCGATCGGGAGGATCTATAATGTAAACAAGTCATGTCAAGTCATTATGGGTAAGCCTCCCATTGATCAAGGGTTAAAGTCCCCACATTTCTGGGGAACTAGTGTTATTAGACTCACCTAGTGAAGTCGGCCCTAGTTGGGTTTAGTCAAGTCGGGAATTACTATAAATAGAGAGCTAGCCTCTCTATTTGATACACACTCACTCACACTCAGTTGTAGTGCATAGCTGAGGAAGAAGAAGACACTGGGGCTATGAAGAAAGAGGTTACTGCTATCAGGAGATCATCTTACTGTTTTGGGCTTTTCTATTTGGTGTTGATTCTATCTCTGAGGAAGTTGCGGGGTTTTCTCCATTTATGGTTTCCCCAAGGAAAAACACTGTGTTTATTGTCTCTTGTGTTTGATTGATTTGCTTGTTATTCTCTTAGTTAAATATCTTATTATAATGCTAGCTTAATGTTAAAAATCTAACATGGTATCAGAGCTAACCTGAGAAGAAGACATTGTACAACTGCGGGAACTAGGGATTCCTAATTTTTGGATCTCTCTCCATATATTTTCAATAAAATAAGGTTGGAATAACTCTCCTCCCTAGGGTGCATCTTTCTGTCAAATCAGAATCCAATTCTGAGGTTTTTCAGTTTTGGACCCGACATTACTGCAGAAAATTAGGGCTTTTCATAGAAGTGGAATTTTTCAGTGAGCCCAGGCCTGGATTGATCTCCTCCCCAAAATAGAAGTTAGGGATCAATATAAAAGAATTTGGTTGGACAGAACTTCAGAAAAACAAAACCCTAATCTGCTCCTAAACCATCCATGTAGAATTTCAGCTCCAAATCCAAATCCGACATCTTGACCTGGTAAGATATAAATCTTTTGTATTTCCATTTGAGGTTCTTAGTTAAGATGTCTCATCATACCAAGCTTGATGAAAATATCAAGGGAGCTGATAACTTCCGATCCTGGAAGTATAGGATCTCCCTGGTCCTGGAAGAGAATGAGTTGGACTCCTACATCAATGAGGAGATTCTAGTTCCATAGGGAGATGAGACTAAGGCCTTACACAAGAAGAAGTTGGTTATGGAAAATAGGATCATTTCTGATTCAATCAAGGATCACCTCATACTACAGGTTTCCTCCCTAAAGACACCTAAAGCTATGTTTGATGCCCTAACCAAATTGTTTTAAGGAAAGAACATAAACCGAAAGATGACCTTGAGGAACCAGTTGAAGAATGTAAAGATCCAGAATGCAAAAACCATTCAGTCTTACTTTACAATGGTTCCTTAGATCAGGGAACAATTGAAAGTAGTAGATGAAGAAGTGGAGAATGTAGAGATTGTGATGACCACCTTGAATGGTCTCCCTAGGACATCAGACTCTTTCATTTAAGGGATCTATGCCAGAAAGAAGTTAGTCAAGTTCAGCAGACTGTTGGAAGAATGCTCTTAAGAATAATCTCAGATAGCAGCTCAAGAAGAGAAGATGGGAAGTGAAGATCAAGCTCTCACAGTACAATCCAAGAAAACCAGATCTAGCCATCATAGAAGTAAGTACTCTAATCAAAGGAATAACTTTAGAAAGCATAGAGATAAGTCTAAGTTCATTTGCTATACATGTGATGAAAGAGGATACTTTGCTAGAGATTGTGCTAAGAACAAAACTAGCTCTCACAAGAACAAGGGAAACAAGAGAAGACATCATGCTCATGCTGTAGAGGATGATGAACCTTCCACAATGAGAAACAGACAAGTCAGCGATGATTCTTCAAGTGATGAAGAATGTGTTCTCATTTCTGCTCTCACGGGAACTATCACAAATGGTAGTAATGATTGGCTTATAGACAGTGGTGCTTCCAAGAACATGATAGGATTCAAGGAATCCTTTGTGAAATTATCTGAACATGAATCACCTCACAAGGTGAAACTTGGAAATGACTACCAGTATCCAAGAAAAGGTAGTGGGGAATCCTCCTATAAGCTAGACTCTGGAAAGTATATCAAGATGAAAGATGTATTGTTTGTACCTGGACTAATGAAGAACCTCCTCTCCATATCTGCATTAGGTGCAAAAGGAATGAGGGTTGCATTTGTATATGGCTAAGTCCTCATGTGGACAAAAGGAAAGTCTTTCGATGATGCAGTAGTGATTGGAGAACAAGAAGGATGACTATACAAATTGAAGGGCCAACCAGAACAAGATTTGGTTTATGACTCGGTAGAACCAAATGAGCTTTGGCATATAATACTTTCACATGTGCATTACAGAGCACTACCACTTGCAAGAAAAGTTGTTGAAGGTCTCCCAGAAATGCAGACAAAACATGAAGGTGTATGCAAAGGATTTGTGAAAGGGAAGAACACAAAGAAGACATTTCCAAGTAGCGAGAGCAAGGAAAAAGGAATCTTGGAAATCATCCACTACGATGTATGTGGTCGAATGTCATCCATTTCACTAAGAGGGTATGCATACTATGTTTCTTTTATTGATGATTTTTATAGGAAGGCATGGATCTACTTCATGAAGAACAAAGATGAAGTATTCAACAAGTTCAAGGAATTCAAAGCCTTGATCAAGAACCACACTGAAAAAAAAGATCAAGACTTTTCGATCAAATAATGGCGGAGAATTCACATCAAATGAATTCAAAGAGTTGTAAAAAGACTCAGGGATTAAGAGGGAGTTGTCCACTCCATATAATCCACAACATAATGGGATTGCAGAAAGGAAGAATAGAACTATCATGGAAGCTACAAAAGCAATGCTTCATGATCAAGATCTTCCTATGCATCTTTGGGCAGAAGCTGCCAGAACAGCAGTGTATGTACAGAACCGTACTCCACACAGAGTAATC
This sequence comes from Pseudotsuga menziesii, assembly GCA_001517045.1. NCBI lineage: Eukaryota > Viridiplantae > Streptophyta > Pinopsida > Pinales > Pinaceae > Pseudotsuga > Pseudotsuga menziesii. The sequence continues at coordinate 273,481 of LPNX010922014.1, read as the reverse complement.
GAGAAAAAGACTCCTGAAGAAGTCTTCTCCGGCAAGAAACCAGAAGTCAGCCATCTCAAAATATTCGGTTGTCCTGTGTACATACACATTCTGAAAGAATAGAGGACAAAGTTAGATCCTTCAGGAAAGAAGGGTATATTTGTGGGATACTCTGAAAGCTCGAAGGCTTACAGAATATACTTTCCAGGGTTCAAGAAGATTGACATCAGCAGAGATGTAACATTTGATGAAGATTTAGCCTACATCAAATCCAGGAAGAAACCGACTAAAGAACCTGAAGCAACAAGAGAACCCATAATTCATGACACAATCATGAACAAATAAATTCAAGAAGAAGATCGAGAATTTAAAGAACCTAAAGAACCTGTAGATACACCTCTAGAGAAGAATACTCATAAGAGGAAACCTGCTTGGGTACATGAAATTATCCAAGGTGCAGAAAGATATGGAGCTTTAGAAGAAACACCAAGAGGAAGAAAGAGAACTAGATCTTGCTCTAGTTACTTAGCCTTACTATGTGACATTATTGATAAAGAACCTTCCAACTATGAAGATGTGGCAGAACGAAAAGAATGGAAGGATGCTATGATCAAAGAGTATCAATCGATCATGAAGAATGATGTTTGGGATGTTGTCCCAAGACCAAAAGTGAAGTCCATTGTAACTTCCAAATGGATCTACAAGATCAAGCATGCTGCAGGTGGTAGCATCAAGAAATATAAATCTAGATTTGTGGCTTGTGGTTTCTCTCAGAAAGAAGGAATAGTTTATGAACAAACCTTTGCACCTATAGCCAGATACACTTCCATCAGATCAGTACTTGCTTTGGCTGTAGTGATGAAATGGAAGATACACCAGATGGATGTCAAGACTGCTTTCTTGAATGGTGTAGTAGAAGAGGAAGTGTATGTGGAACAACCACTCGGTTTTGAGACACAAGAAAGGTAGTCTCATGTGTACAGATTGAAGAAAGCCTTGTACAGTTTGAAACGGGCACCTAGGACATGGTACGATAGAATTGATGGTTTCCTATCCAGTTTGGGCTTTACCAAGAGTAAAGTAGATTCCAACCTTTACTACAAGGTTGAATATGGCAACCTAGTGATACTCCTGCTGTATGTGGATGATCTGTTTGTAACAGGTATGGATGGGTTGATTGCTAATATGAAGAGGAAACTTGATACTAAGTTTGAAATGAAGGACTTGGGTATGATGGAATATTTCTTAGGCATGGAGGTGTGGTAGAATGTGGATGGAGTCTTCCTTGGACAAGGGAAGTATGCAGTAGAGATTCTAAAGAGATTCAGGATGATGGACTACAAGGTCATAACCACACCTATGGCATTGAACTTGAAGCTATTGAGTGATGCTTCATCAGAAGCAGTTGATGCTACGATGTATCGTTAGATGATTGGGTCCTTGATGTACTTGACGAACATGAGACCAGATATTTGCTTTGCTGTGAAAACCTTAAGCTAGTTCTTGACAGATCTGAGACATTTTCACTTGATTGCTGGAAAGCATATTCTAAGGTACCTGAAGGGTACAGTTGATTATGGGCTCAAGTATGAGGTGAATTAGAAGATTAACCTAGAGGGTTATGTTGATTCAGATTGGGCAGGAAGTGCCATAGATAGGAAGAGCACTTCAGGATGTTGCTTCAGTATGGGATCAGGTGTGATCTCTTGGTTTAGCAGGAAGCAATCTTGTGCGACACTGAGTACAGCTAAAGCAGAGTATGTTGCAGCTTGTTTAGCTAGTTGTGAGATAGTATGGATGAGGAAGCTACTGTCTGATTTATTGGATCTCCAGATGGATGTTACTTGCATATTTTGCGACAACTAGAGTTGTGTGAAGTTGTTAAGGAACCCAATGTTCCATGACAAGTCGAAGCATATCGAGATAGAATATCACCATATCAAGGATATGGTGCAGAGAGGAGCAGTGAAGCTCTAGTATGTTGCAATGGACGAACATATAGCTGATGTATTGATGAATCCATTGGCTAGAGTGAAGTTTGAGTACTTCAGGGAGAAGCTTGGTGTTCTCCAGATCGAGGTTCCCTCTAAGGGGAAATGATGAGACCTAGAGCCATTCTTACATGGGAGAGGATTAAGTTCCTTCCATTTTCAGATGTAAGGGCTGAGCCATTCTGTCATGGTGAGAGGATTTAGGTTCCTTCCATTTCAGATGTGAGTGTTGAGCCATTCTGATGTGACTGTAGGATTGGTTCCTACATGATTAGATGTAAGGGCCGAATTCCATTCTTGGAATGGAGGCACCTGGTCAGTTACCAGGAATACTCAGTCTGGGACTGAGGGTCGTTCTGATATGACTATAGGATGTAGTATTACATGATTAGATGTGAGTGCATGGCCATTCTAATGTGATTGAGGGATGTATCCCACTTGATTAGATATAAGGGTTTATTACATTCTCTGGGAGAATGGAGGCACCTGGTCAGTTACCAGGAATCCTCAGTCTGGGACTGAGATCCCTTTCGATGCGATGTGTTTACACATGGTCGAATGTAAGTGCAGATCCTTTCTGACAGGATGAGGTCGGATATAAGTGCTGACCCACTCTGGCGCAATGTGCTTACACATGGTTAGATGTGAGTGTTGTGCCTTTCTGACAAGATGGGGTCAGATGTAAGTGTAGAGCCTTTTCGACAAGATGAGGTCAGATGTAAGCGCTACGCCATTCTGGCGTGATGTGTTTACACATGGTTAGATGTGAGTGATGGGCCTTTTTGAAAATATGAGGTCAGATGTGAGTGCTGGGTGTGCCTTTCTGATAAGATGAGGTCAGATGTAAGAGCTGGGTGGGCCTTTTTGACTTAGGGTCAGATATAAGTGCCGAAGACCTACATGAAGGGTAGGCCTACAACCAACATGAAAAAGGGCTGGCTCTGTAGAACTTCCTGTGATGATAAGAATAGAGATAGCACCATTTTGAGATAGCATGTGATGATGATCCAGATCAAGTGGTGATCCATATGTGATGATGATTCAGACTTGATGACGATCTAGATCAAGTGATGATATAGATGTGATGATGATCCAGTAGTGATGATCTAGTAGTCGTGATGATCCAGATCCCGATATGAAGAAGACTTGAAGAAGAAGATGACTCAGAAGAAGACTTGAAGAAGAAGAAGACTCGAAGATGAAGCAGACTTGAAGACAAAGAAGACTTGAAGATGAAGATGATGAGATTATATAGTCGATACAGAGAAGAAGACCGGTGCTGAAAATTGTGTTGAAAGAATACCTTCGTATTTAAGAGGGAGTGTTGATGTATTTGTAACTTTGGAATGCATTCACCTATGTATCTTATGTCTTGTACCCCAACGTTTATTCCAGAATGTGTCTGTAATGTAATTGAGTCATGTCATGCCCTGATGTTCTGATTAGGAGGATCTATAATGTAAACAAGTCATGTCAATTCATTGTGGGTAACCCTCCTATTGATCAAGGGTTAAACTCACTGCAGTTCCGGGGAACTAGGGTTATTAGACTCACCTAGTGAAGTCGGCCCTAGTTGGGTTTAGTCAAGTTGGGAATTAGTATAAATAGAGAGCTAGCCTATATATTTTATACACACTCACTCACACTCAGTTGTATCACATAGTTGAGGAAGAAGAAGACACTGGGGCTAGGAAGAAAGAGGTTACTGTTGTCGGGAGATCATCTTACTATTTTGGGATTTTCTATTTGGTGTTGATTCTATCTCTAAGGAAGTTGCGAGGTTTTTTCCATTTATGGTTTCCCCGAGGAAAAACACTGTGTTCATTGTCTCTCGTGTTTGATTGTTGTGCTTGTTATTCTCTCAGTTAAAGATCCCAATATAATTCTAGCTTAATGTTAAAAATATAACAACAATTAGTTTTGTTCGAAGGTTTGTACCTTATTTCGTGCAAATTGTGAAACCTCTACAGAAAATTGTAAAGTAAAGTGTGTAGTTCAAGTAGAACGACATTGAGAAGGTTTCCTTTAAATACATTAATACAACAATATATCATGCACATTCTTTGAGAAGTACAGATTTTCACAAGGGATTTATCGTAAACACCTTTGCTTCAAATAACTCTCTCACAATAGTGCTTACTCAGAAAGGAGAGTTGGGAAATGGATATTCGATATCTAAGATAAACAAGTATATGTAGTTTTCAAGGCGGTAAAAAATCAGGCCATATATTTTGAAGAAAAGAACGAAAGTCATTGTACCTCATCCAACTGTCAGGTCTCTATTCATGAAGAAGGAATTGGGTGAGTGAAGGGAAAATTGGGTGACCACACTACAGGAACATGAATTAGAATTCAAACCAGCAACAATTATTAAAGGAAAAGGGTTGTGTAAATTGCTCGCAGAGAATCACACCAATGAATACCATGATTGGGAAAATGAAGTTGAATTGAACCTAATTGAAGTATGTCCCATTTTCACTAATCCTGAATCTTGGTACAGGCATTTGGTGCATTATCTCTAGTAGGGATATCTGCCAGAACATTAGAAATTCAAGAAGATAAGGACACTTCAATTGAATTCATCTTCTTATCAAATGATTGATGGAGCACTTTCCAGAAAAAATTATGATGGAGATTTTCTTAGCTGTCTGGAGAAAGAAGATGCATATAAGGTGGTCAAAGAATTGCACGATGGTCCTGCAGGAGGAAATTTTTTCATTAGAGGAAATTTGAGGTCTAAAATGGGCCTCCTAAAGAAAATGATAAACTAATAGTTAAAATAATAAAATATTAGTTATTGATTTTGGAGGAAGAATGAAAAAAACTAATTTTTTGTTCATATTTTCGACATATCGCCATGTGTTTTTACTCAAATTCTGAGCGGGAGAGTTCGTTGGATGCGGAATTTAATTCTACATCCAACGATTACCCATGCTGCATACTTTTGATAGACCCCTCTACCCCAAAAACAACAAATGCTTGAAAAAACATGATGATGACATCATCATCACATTTTTTTCAAGCATTTCTTATTTTTGGGGTAGAGGGGTCCGTCAAAAGTATGCAGTGTGGGTACTCGTTGGATGCAGAACTAAATCCCGCATCCAACAAGCTCTCTCGCTTAGAATTTGAGTAAAAACACAAGGAGATATGTCATCATCACGTTTTTTCAAGCACTTCTTGTTTTGGGGGTAGAGGGGTTCATCAAAAGTATGTAATGTGGGTACTAGTTGGATGCGGAATTTAATTGGAATTTGAGTAAAAACATAGGGCGATATGTCGAAAATACAAACAAAAAAAGTAGTTTTGTTTTATGACAAATATGTCAATTCAACCATTATGGTTGACTCTTTTTATTGAAATTCTATTGGTTCTTGAATTCCAACTCACAAAATTTATTGTTAGCACATTTTCTTATAAAGCCCATTTTAGACCCCAAATTTCCTCTAATGGGGGGAAACCATGGCCCATAAGATACTAAGAGCTAGGTGCTACTGGACAACTCTCTTCAAGGATTCCCATTATTACGCAAGAAAGTGTGATGTATACCTAAGGAGTGGTGGTAGATTGTCGAAAGCAACAAAGCTATTACAACCCATTATCATCTCATAACCGTTTGAGCAATGGGGTATAGACATTATTAGAGAGATTAACCCAAACTATTTGTTGCAATATTGGTATATCCTCACAGCTACATACTATTTCACACGATGGGTGGAAGCAGTTCCTTTGCGTAAAGTGAATGAGGATGCAATCATCAATTTCCTACATGAGAACATGATAATAAGGTTTTGGGTTCCGATTTCTCTTATTTTGACAATGCAACTTATTTATTGTTTGTCAAGTTAACTGATTTTTCTTGTGAAAACATGTTGATGTATTTGTAACTTTGGAATGTATTCACTTGTATATTTTATATTGTATTTCATTGTACCTTGACGGAGATGTTTGTTCCTTCGATTAGGAGATTCATCAATATAATAAATTCATGTAAATTCATTGAGGTTAACCCTCCATTGTAAGTCTGGGCAATATTCCCCACAATTGAGGGGTATTATGATTATTGGAATTTCCTAGTGAGGTCGGCTCTGTAGAGTACTTGTCAAGTGGAAAACTAGGATAAATAGAGAGTGAGACTCTATTTGAAACATACACTCACTCAACTGTAGCGCATGAGTGAGAGAGGAGGATATCACACAAGTGAGAGAGAACAACTGTCGGAGATCATCTTTGTGTTTTTGAGTTTTACTTTTTCTATTGGTGCTCATTCTATCTCCGAGGAATTTGCGGGGTTTTCTCCTTTATGTTTTCCCCAAGTAAAAATCTTTGTGTCTTTTGTTTCTTGTGATTATTGTTGTGCATGTTATTCTCTCATATACGATCCTAGATCATATTGATTAAACGATAAAAATATAACATGGTATGAGAGCTAACCTAAGAAGAAGACACTATGGAGCTGTAAAATCTAGGGCTTATTAATTTTTGGGTTGCTCTCCACAGATCATCAACAAAAGGAGGCTAGGCTAACTCTCCATTGAAGGGCGCATGTTTCTGTCGAAGCAGAATATGATTCCAAGTATTTTCAGTTTTTGACCTATCACTACTGCAAGAAATTAGGGTTTTTCACAAAAGTGGATTTTTTGAGTGAGCCCAACATATGATTTATCTCCTCCTCAAAATTGAAATTTAGAGACCAATATCAAAGTTTTTGGTTGGGTAGAACTTCAGGAAATTCAAACCCTAATTTGAAACCTTAAAAGACTAAAACTAGTCATTTTGGTGAATTCGCTATATATCGATATTGGAGAAGGATCAAGAGCTGCAAATTTTATAGATCGAAGATAAATTCTTTATGTACATTGTGTAAAATTTTCAACCTCATATTAGCTATATTCTAGGATATATGATTCCTCTAAATAAGGGTTCCATCCTCTCCCAAGATTCATCCCAAAACATGACACCTAGGGAGAATCGCTATATCTCAGGATACAAAGGTCTAAATTAAATTTAAAAAGATGTTCCAGATAGGGAACATAATTTAATTTTCATGGAAAAAGTTTGATACCCCAAAGGTGAAACCATGACACATGGAATTCTGTACAAGTTCTCTATGTTGAACAGTCTCGAAATAAGTCGTCTTGGGAAAACTATCATAAGTCTCAATTCGTGAAACCAATTCTTATCAAACCTATGGTGTTGGAAAGAGGAAAGACGAGGATACCTAAATACAAATTTTCATATATATAGGAGAATTATTTACGTAGATACCGCAGAAACAATATCAGGAGATTATGCAGAAGGAATTAAAGAAAACTAGGAAATCCGATATTTTGCAGTTCTGATCACAATTTTGGGAAAATGCATATGCTACTCAGCTTGCCCTGAGGAGGCACATATTTATATCCAATCAGATCTGAAATATTCCAATTTTTGAAAATTAGGGTTTCTCTAACAAACCCTATATCATCCAGCTCCGAAACCAGGACAGACACCTCAAATCGGACTTCAATGATCCTTGAAGAAATTGACTTGGATCAGTATTTCAGTAAGGAAGTTCTAAGAGCCAGAGGGATATGATGATAATGCTAGATCCAAGATAATTACTTTATATTCTATTAAATATCATCTCATCCCTCATGTGTCATCCTTGAAGACACCAAAAGGAGGTGTCTGACGCTATGACGAAGCAATCGAACACCTTGAATGGCCTCCCAGGATCACAAGATTGATTCATTCAAGGAATGTGTGCCAGAAGGAAGTGATTACCTTCAACAAACTCTGGGAAGAGTGCACAAAATAAGAAGTTCGACTCATAATAAGAGAATAGAATATGGAAGAAACTAAAGATCAAGCTATCATGATTCAAAGGAGATCCCTCAAGAGATGAGGAATATGAAGGACTCAATTCTTGAAGAACTTCTTATCCATCTTAGCATTTGGATAAGAAATGATGATGTTATGAATGAAGAATATGATGAAGCTGAAGGATCAAGAAGGAGGCTACCCATGAAACAAATAAATATAAGTATTCACTATGTCATTTCATAATATTGTTTGATTATGCATTTTTTATTTATTCAGTTGATGTGTTATGCATGATAGAATGTTTGCATTAATGACAGTATACTACTAATATGCATGTGATGGGTAAGTAGCCCATGGTGATATACAACTCTCCATTGCTACTTATCTATAAGAAAACCTCTTTTATAACATATTGGGTTAGTGCACCATCTCAAATGATGTCATGGAAGAGATGTAAGGCATCAAGAAAGTTTCTGTGAGAAATGGATGAATGTTGTACTGACTAAAATAGTTACATGATTATATCTTTATGCATAAGAATTTGCCATTATGAATATGCCTTATCAAATGTTTCTAACCATACAATTGGTGCATTTGACTTGTAGGAAATATTGTGTACAATCACCTACAAGAAAATAAGGATGAGACTTGTTCCAAAGAACAAGTGAGGACAGTTCAAGATTCACTCCAATAAGCATACATGAAGATGAACCTGAACATTCTCGGGTCAAAGACACCATGGTGAAATAAAGAGCTTTAGAAGAATATAAAGAGAATGGTAGATTCACCATGAGAGATGAAGACCACCTTGGGCACGAGAAATAATCCAAGATGAAGAATAATATGACGATACTTTCAAAGAAATAAAGAGGCCTCAGACACAATCTAGTTATGTGACACTGTTGAGTGGCATCATTGATGCAGAGCCTTCCAACTATGAAGAAGTATCCAAGAAGAAAGGGAAGGAGAGCACCAGTTCAAGAATAATGATGTCTGAGATGTGGTCTCAAAACCAGAAGGGAACTCTGTTGTGACTTCCAAGTGGATCTACAAGATCCAACATGTAGTAGATGGAAACATCATGGGATACAATGCAATATTTTGTAGCATGAGGCTTCTCACAGAAAGAAGGCATAGACTATGAACAAACATTTGCACTAGTGACGAGTCAAGTATACATAGAGCAACCAATGGGAGTTGAGACACATGACAGGTAGACTCATGTGTGCAAATTAAAGAAGGCCTTTCATGAGCTTAGAAGGAACCAATGGAATAACACATACATGAGGAGCTTGAATATCACCTAGAGTGATGAAGATATTAACCTTTTCTACAAGGTTGAATATAAAAGCCTATAGAGGATGACAAGCTCACAGATGGATGCAAGAAGAAATTTTAAAAAAAGTTCAAGATAGAGGATCTTGGTATCCAGTGACCCTAGATGGATACATAGAATATTAGTAGTAGAGGAAGCTACTTGTCATTCCAGTACAAAATGTTTCAATACATAGAGTATGAAAGGCAGAGGGAGAATGATGCTCTGCTTCAGAGGGAGTGACTGCAGAATATCTTGAGGTTCAAAATGGTACAATAGGATGGAAAAATTGTACAATAGGATGGAAAAATTAGTAATGGCTCTAGGATTTACTGAGAGTAAAGTAGATTCCAACCTTTTCTTCAAGGTTGAAGGCGAAATACTAGTAATGCTCCTGTTATATGTCGATGACCTGTTCCTAACAGGAAAAGAGGAAATCATTACAGATGCAAGAAGGAGACTTGCTGCTGAGTTTGAGATAAAGGAATTGTTATAACAATAATCCATCATTAGTACCTTATTTACACTAATTAGTCAATTTTATTTCTTTTTAAGCTTTAATACTCTATGAGGTGGACTAGGGGTGCTTAGGTGGACTAATGCCATGTCAAATTGGGGATTTCACACCCACATGAGAACTCTACCTCAGTCAAACAGCCACATGTGTGACCTCATCATTACTGGTGCACTTCCATACATTGTATTTGGTCAGCTAAATTGACTTGGAGCGCTAGAGTAGGATTTTGCCCCATTTTGGCCTGATTTTGTGCATTAAATGTTGCATTGACTCTCTAAACCACCCATTTTTCCACACCCATGCTGTCCAAGGTGTAATAATTGATCCACGTCACTTCAAACTTGTCCATTCATCAATTCATAGGTGTTTGGGTTGAGTTGGGACGTGATTGTCCCACCTAGGGGGGTTTGATGCCAATTTGGAAATTTTGGGTTGTATGCCCACAATTGGCTTCCAAAGCCTCACAAAACTCTTATTATGTATTGTATAACTGATAATAACAATTTTTATGTCTAGACAGTCTAAAATTATCTGATAATAACCAATAGGATGACAACTATCAACTTTTTAATCAATCTTAAAATGACATAAATACACATTCAAGCATAAATATAGTAAAGAAAGAGATGATGGATGAATAGCTCACAACAAAAGAGCTTATATCATGAATAAGTAAAATGATAATCTTGAAAGCATTATCGGCTCATAAATCCTCGAAGTTGAACCTTTATTATAAAACCGGTCTCAGGATTTATAGCCTTCTACAAAAAATACAGATCCTAAAAATTCGATCTGTTTACACCCTAAAATACTTGAAAGTGATAGTTTTTTCATATTAGGGTTTCAAAACCTACCTAACTATTTTTTCTAACTTATGACGAAGATCTTGTTCACTGACTGAATACTAAATAATTGCAGTAGTCACTGATAATCACCACTGCTGGTTCAGTGTAATTTTTGCCGCCAAAAACCAGTGTTTCATCGGTTAACTGAGGTGACCTTTCTTGTTTAATTCGCCGAAATTTCCTACCCTACCGCTGCAGTTGGTGATCGAAAGTTATAACCTCTAACCTGTCGGCGCCCCAGGCCTAAACGTTGTCACAGTGTCGGCTTCTCTAATTACTAGCGTCACGATGATTTTTACATCGATGATCGGAAGTTGTTTCCTCTAACTCATCGGCGCCCCAAGCCTAAATGCTGCCACAGTGTCAGTGACTCAAATGACTAACGTTGCGACGGTTTATGCATCAGTGATCGAAATTTCTGTCCTCTAGTCAATTGGCACTTTATATATGAATGTATCGGTGCTTTCCATCACTAGCTTGTTTATGATAGAAAGCTGTAATAACTAATGCATCGAAACCTCAAGGCTGAATGTTTCCTCAGTTCCTACATCAGCGATCAGAAGCTGTTTACTCTAACAAGTAGGTGCCCCAAGCCTCAATGCTGCCGCAATGTCAGAGCTTTAAACCACTAGCTTTGCGATCGAAAATCAAAATCTCTAGCCACTATCCCATCGACACCTTAGAACAAAATGTTGCCACAATGTCGAAGCTTTAAACCACTAGCTTCACGATCAGAAATCTGAAGCTCTAGCCACTATCCCGTCAGTGCCTTAGACCGGAACACTGTAATTGTTTCGAAGGCGAAACAAACTAAATTTATTACTATCAAAAGTCATTTGAGGAAGGAATCGGGACATTAGTCCTCTATGCTGCCAATGGGCAGTCTTGTTATTCACCAATGCGCGTTGTCTCTTTTGTTTTATTTTTTCAAAACTTTATATTTTTAATTGTTGGTGATTTTTCTTTATCGCTATCAGAATGATTTTTGTCATTGATTGGAGGCCTTGTCCGTTGCCTTAGAAACACTATGGAGATGCTTAGTTTTAAACTTGTTGATCTATAGTCCTTAGTCCTTCTGATTGTCGATGATTTTCTATTGTCGCGGAACCCGTAGTCAGTCTATCTCCCACCATTGTGGATCCTTAGTGAACTATCTTGCCGATGGTTAGTGTTTTCAAGTTTCGAGGATTTATTAAGTAGTGGTTTTGATTTCCAATACGTGACTTCGGTGGTATTTAGTGCTTTATATCACCAACATTGCGGAAACTTTCAGATTTTCCTCGCTGATACGTAATCCTTAGAACCTCCGATCGCTGAAGTTTTCATCTGATCGTGGAAGCCATAGTCTGTATGTCTGTCGGTGGCTAATGAGATGTTCTGATCCTCACCCAAGCCACCGAAAGCTACAAATTTGTGAAAATTTTCATAAAAAACATAGGCTTTCAAACTGTTAGTTATTCATATCCCTCATTGCGTGAATTAAATTCTTCATACTATCTAAATTATTTTGGGAGATAACAGTATCAGATGTTGTTGGATATTTTTGAGTTGAAGATTAATTTAGAGTGATTTGGGCTGCAATTTTAGTGGAGTTCCAGATAAAATCGAATTGTGTTTTGTAGAACATCCGACAATTTCTTCATCATCAGTGCAAGCATAAATGGATTCTACCCACATCATTCTATCACCCTTCAATTTATTTGATTGGAAAGCAGAGATGGTGATTTAGCTAAGAGCCAAGGGGCTTTACAGAGTCACCATGGGCACTGAGGTGGAACCTAATTATGCTATTGAAAAAGCCAAGTACTTCAACAGATTGGATGAGGCATTTGGATTGCTGTGTCTGAGCATCTTGAGAAAGCTATTGTTCCACATTGACATTTTGACAACACCCAATGAGGTCTGGGTAAAAATAGAGACTCTATTTGGGAAAATGGATGAGATACGTGGTCACCAGCTTGAGAATGAACTTATTAGCTTGAGCCTAGCGCACTATGACACAATCTAGAACTTATTCACCAAGTTTAAGTCACTTGTGTTGCAATTGAAACAATGTGGCATTGAAAATAAAGAATATCAATTGATATTTTCTATACTTTCGAAACTAGAGCTAGAGTTCTCAGTTTTTGTGAGTACATTCCACTCCGGAAAGCTTACCCTTCAAAACTCGAAAATGACAAGCCTGACAAACTTCATGGAGTCACTCACTCAAGAGAAAGAAAAATTGGTCCAAATGGGTTCCATCAAGACCAAGGATCAAGCACTAGTAGTGGGAGTTTCTAATTCCTCAAAGGGCAAGCCCAAGCCCAAGAATTTGAAGTTGCTAGACAAGAAGAAACAAAAAAAACCCAAATCCATTGAGGCAACTTCGAATACACCCATACAGAAGGACAAGAAGGGAAAATAGAAGGCCAAATGCACATATTGCCACAAGGGATGGAATCCAGAGAGCTCATGCATGAAAAATACCATTGACACCATGGCGCAGCTGCTGGAGAGGAACAACATTCCAGTCCCTGACAACGCAAGGAAGAAGGATGGCAACTCCAGTTCAAATGAGAGAAAGGAGAAATGTCATGATTTGGTGGAAGGTACTTCTAACTCTTCATCTTTTGTCATTTATTTGGGTGCTTCCAGGCACATGATAGCCATGAGAGATATTTTCTCATCCTTGAGTTTGAATTCTGGCCCAACAGTTTGAATGGGGGATGATTCAGAACTCCAAACCAAGGGGATTGGGAGGATTGATTTAGAGCATGGATTATTTACTGAAGTATTGTATGTACTAGATGTTGCAAGAAATTGGCTGTCATTCTATCAGATGACCTATACAGGAGAGACAAAGAGAGTGATCTTCACTCTTGACATGGTAGAGGTTTCTGAAATCTCAACAGACCAAGTTATTGCAGTTGGGTATGCTGATCATCATGAGAGGATGTACAATTTTTCAAACTTCCTCCCCACTTCCAGTGATCAAGCAATTCACTCACATGCCAATGAAGTTTCCAAACTATGGCATGAGAGGTTTGGTCACATGAATTACAGGTACCTTTAGGCACTTCACAAAGATGAGATGGTGGAAGGACTTCCATAAATCAAGTCATCAACTGGAGCTTGCATTGGGTGTGTAATTGGGAAGCATCCTGAGAAAATCTATGAGAAGGGGAAGGCAAGGAGAGCAACACAACCAATTGGGTTGGTGCATTTTGATTTGATTGGTTCATTTTCCACTCCTTCATATGGTGGATCTAGGTATGTGCTTCCATTCATAGATGATTACTCTTGATTTTGTTGGGTGTATTTTCTGAAATTGAAGTCTAAGGTGTTTGAGCAACTCAAGATTTGGAAAGCACTTATAGAAAATAAGACTAGGAAAAATATTAAAGTCCTTAGGGAAGATAATGGAAAGGAGTATGTTAATAAGAACCTACAGCAACTTTGTGATGAGAGTGGCATCCAAATGCAACACTCAACTCCCTACACACCACAACAAAATGGTGTGGTTGAGAGGAAGAATAGGTCACTCAAGGAGATGGTCACTTGCATGATAGAAAAAAGGGATATTAGTCCCAAGGTATGGGTTGAAGCCATTAGTTGTGCTGCGCACATACAAAACAGATCCTTTCATAAATAAGTAAAAGGAATGACACCTTATGAGGCATGGTTTGGTCAAAAGCCAAATGTCTCAAATTTCAGAATTTTCGGGACTAGAGCATGGGCTAGAATTCCCTCTCAGAAGAGGAAAACCTTGCAACCAAAAATAAAGGAGTGCATCATGGTTGGATATGGTGAGGAAACCAAAGGCTAAAATCTCTTTGAAACTTCTACTTTCAAGACATTTGTTGAAAAAAGTGTGAAATTTGAAGAAGAGCCAATTCGAGACTTCGAGCTTGCACCGGGGGAATGCTCCTCTCCTCAATCATTAGAAGATGTAAGTGATGATACATGCTCTATTTTTTCTGATATATGTTTCTGAATATTATATTTATGTAGATGACTCACCATATAGGCCCAAGTGGGCTGAAAAAATTGTACAAGCAATTGGGGAATTGGCAGGCAATCCCCATGAGCCTAGGAATGTTAG
>LPNX010922014.1:212686-239486 GCA_001517045.1 Pseudotsuga menziesii | reverse complement strand
GCGAACCCTGTCCAACAGACAACTAATGAACAGTGGCTGAAAAGCTTCCCCAATTACACGAGGAACGTCCGAGGTTGTTTTAACAAACTTCTCCTTTTCCACAGAGTCAATCGTGCAATCAGCTTGAACCTCCTGAATTTTCTTACCGACTGATGGAGGACTATCAACATCAAAAGTGACACCGACACCAGGCTCAACAGGCTGAACCTCTACAGACAGAGAATGGGTTACTCTGCTCAGCTAGATTAGCAACAAACTCACAGTGGACCACATCATCATTAACAGGCGGACGAGTAACATTTTCCTCGTCATCAATTACAATGGTTTCGACTGGAAGTTTATCATTCACACGGTTTTGTACCACCTTGGCCTTCAACATGCTCCTGGTTAACCTTCTACCCAACTTGGACTTAGGTAAATTTCCCCGACGGTTTCCAACTTTGTCGCTACTGTTTGATGGAGTGACGGGCGAAAGGGTTGGAGATTTCTTTACACGCCGAGACTATAAAGAGGCCTGGGAATCATCCTTTGAATTACCCACAGGTGCTTGAGAGGGTTTTGTACTCTTAGGGTTTAGTATAGATTTACTCATAGGAGTCGAACCTGAAACCCTGTGTTTATTACAATCATCTGGGCTATCGAACATACAATGACAGAACCTTGAGAAACCATTTGCCTCTATGAATTGCTCCCATGAGCGACCAGATTTCATTAATTCATTCTCTATTAACATACGCACTAACCCATGGTGAAACAGACTGTGACTTACATGTTTTGGTCCCTTCTTAATGGCATTTGACATTTTAAACAGACTGTGAAGAAGATAGTAAGGGAGATTGATGGGAAATCCTATGAAAGCAGCCATCAAACGAAGGTGATACACATAGGCCAAAGACAACCTACCTTTGCAAGTTAAATAACGATGAATTAAATCGAGCACAGGGCGCCAATATTTCAAGAAATACTTACGTGCAACCCCTGTTCGAAAGGACACATCTTGCGTCGGGTTTTTCAGCAAACTTCTCCATTCCGTAATCTCCATCCTCTGATACTTTAACCACTTTTGTCCGGACAGAGGGAGACCTGTTGCACTCGCAACCGACCTCTCATCAACTCGAAAACACAAATCTCCAACTTCATCTTGATAATTTACCAGGGACAATGCGAATACTCTGGTGACTTCTGGATTGGAATCAGAAAACCTCTCTAAGAATGGAAACCACCCGACATCCCTAACTTTCTGCAAAAGTCCAGGGTTCGAATCCAATAGGGTTAACTCGTAAGGTTCAACTCTCACAACAGGAGCCATCGCCGATCATTTGTGAATACGAAACCATGCACCAAGCACTCGCCACCACTGAATCAACGACAGAAGAGTAGGTTGAGAGCACTTGGAACCGAGACTTAGCAACAATAAGTAATGCAAAGGGTGAGCCATGGGTAAATACAGGTGAAACCCTCACGGGTTCGACATGATCAGAGCCATCACTACTCGGAGTGATAATCGTAAATGACGGTCGGAACCCCGAAAGACTGATGTTAACCCCATCTAGCCTGCATTAAATGACCAGAGAGCGCGAGGTGTACGTAGTTACAGGTGCTTCAATGGTGGACAGCCACGACAGGGAGTATATACGTGGAGGAAAAGATAAGAATGAGTGTCATAATAACACTCTGAAATGGTGATAAACGTGACTCGTGCCATGAATCACTTCCAATACAACCATAATATACGCGACCTCGACCTTATGTTCAATCCATTCATCAAAGGTGGCGAACAATGATAAACCATATAGTTTAAAACTGGACCCTTTACATGTTGTCAAACTGGACCCTTTACATGTTGTCAAATGCAAGTCTATATTAACGTAGCCCATGGTTAACGAACCTTAGGATGTGACAATGTAAATCATGTGTCCAAGCTTAAACATAATCCCAAAGCTTTAAGATTTTAATCACCATCGCTCTACTTGGCATGAACACTATGTTAAGCAACCTCATTAATATTTATAAAAATGAAATCGACTAAACCAATGTCTATTATTCAAAGGAACATGCAAAACTAGGATAGATAACAGCGAGCATAAAAACCATGAATACTCATAAATCAATCTTCCTAGTCAAAGTTCATCCAGACCAGTAATTCAAAGGCAGCAATTTCGTTGTAACTTGCAAAGGTTGTTCATAAATGTTGAACTTCAATCAATCAGTAGCTAACGAAACATCCTCCTTTCAGTAGCCGAATTTATCTCTTTTAAAATTTAAACATTTCATCGAACAAAATGGGATTTTTTTCGATGAAATAGTGATTTTAGAAGGCTGTTGAGCAGGGACTCAACAAGTGGAGATCCTGAAGAGTTTCGGGATGATGGAATGCAAGGCCATGGCCACACCTATGGCATCAAACCTGAAGCTATTGAGAAATGCTTCATCAGAGTCAGTTGATGCCATGATGTATCGTCAGATGATTTGGTCCTTGATGTACCTGACGAATACCAGACTAGATATTTGCTTTGCTGTGAACACATTGATCCATTTCCTAACGGATCCGAGACATGTTCACCTCATTGCTGCAAAGAATATTCTTAGGTACTCAAAGGGTACAGTTGATTATGGGCTCAAGTATGAAGTGAATCAAAATATTAAACTGGAAGGTTATGTGGATTCAAATTGCGCAGGCAGTGCTATTGATAGGAAGAGCACTTCGGGGTGCTTCTTCAGTATGGTATTAGGTGTGATCTCTTGGTTTAGTAGGAGGTAGTCCCGTGTGACACTGAGTATAGCTAAAGAAGAGTATGTCATATCTTCTTTGACTAGTTGTGAGGTAGTGTGGCTGAGGAAGTTACTATCTTATTTTATTATTATCTCCAGTTGGATGCTACTTGTATATATTGCGACAACCGGAGTTGTGTGAAGTTGTTGGAGAACCCAGTGTTCCACGACAAGTCGAAGCATATAAATATCAAATATCTCTATATCAAGGATATGGTGCAGAGAGGAGAAGTAAATCTCTAGTATGTTGTGACAGATGAGCAGATAGATGATGTGTTGAACAAGCCATTAGCCAGAGTGAAGTTTGAGTACTTCTAGGAGAGGTTTGGTGTTCTCCAAATTGAGGTTCCTCCCAAGGGGAAGTGATGAGTCCCTAATAATTTCTGACATGGTGGTAGGAGGGGCCACCCATGGTCAAATGTAAGTACAGAGCCTTTCTAACATGGTGGTAGGTGGTGCCTCCCATGGTCAGATGTAAGTGCAGATCGTTTCTGACATGGTTGTAGGCGGGACCTCCCATGGTCAGCTGTAAGTTATGGGTTTTTCCTCGGATGGTATATGGTGTGTCCTACCATGCCATTGGATGTAAGTGTTGGGCCTTTCCTCGGATGGTAGATGGTGTTTCCAACCATGTCGGTGGATGTAAGTGCTGGGCCTTTCCTTAGATGGTAGATGGTGTGTCCTACCATGCCGATGGATGTAAGTGTTGGGCCTTTCCTTGGATGGTAGATGGTGTGTCCTACCATGTCGATGGATGTAAGTGCCGGGCCTTTCCTCGGATGGTATATGGTGTATCCTATTATGCCAATGGATGTAAGTGTTGGGCCTTTTCTAACATGGTGGCAAGATGGACCACTAGCCCTTTCTGACCTGGTGGTAGGCTGGGCCTCCCATGGTTGGATATAAGTGCTGAGACCTACATCCAACATGAAAAAGGGATGGCTCTATAGAACTTCCTATGACGAGTATAATTGAGAAATAGAACCATTTGCTCGAGATAGTGGGAGAAGTGATGATGATGATGATCCAACTTTAATGATGATCTAGTGATGAAGAATTGTGCTAATGAACTATGTCAAGAGAACACCTTCCTATTTAAGAGGGAGTGTTGATGTATTTGTAACTTTGGAATGTATTCACTTGTATAATTTTTATTTTATTTCATTGTACCCTGACGGAGATGTTTGTTCCTCTGATTGGGAGAGTCATTAATATAATAAAGTCATATAAAGTCATTGAGCTTAACCCTCCATTGTAAGTCAGGTCAATAGTCCCCATAGTTAAGGGGTATTAGGGTTATTAGACTCTCCTAGTGAGGTCGACCCTGTAGAGTAATTGTTAAGTGGAAAACTAGTATAAATAGAGAGTGAGACTCTCTATTTGAAACATACACTCACTCAACTGCGCATGAGTGAGAGAGGAGGAGCTCGCACAAGTGAGAGAGAGAATAGTTGTTGGAGATCATCTTTGTGTTTTTGGGTTTTACTTTTGCTATTGGTGCTCATTCTATCTCTAAGGAAGTTGCAGGGTTTTCTCCTTTATGGTTTCCCCGAGGAAAACTCTGTGTGTCTCTTGTCTCTTGTGATTATTGTTCTGCATGTTATTCTCTCAGATAAGATCCTATATCATATTGATTAAATGATAAAAATATAACAAAAATGTATCAAACTCAATTATTCAGCCATTTATTATCCATAGGGAAATGGATTGGAAAAGTCAACAAATAAAAATATCATTCGAATTTTAAAGAAAATTGTTATTGAAAGTCAAAGGAATTGGCATATAACTCTCCCTATTGCATTATTGGTAGATAGGGTTACCCTGAAGAATTCCTTAGGAGTTTCTCCTTATACTCCAGTCTATGGAAGGGAATCCATATTACCCCAAAACATTCTTCTCCCATGCTTGTAGTTAGCCCAAGCCTTAAGAGGGTCCGGTAGTGAAATTTTACAATTACGAATTGATACTCTTTTGAGGCTTGACGAATCAAGACAAAAGGACAAGGATAGATTCAATCAACATCAGAATATTGTCAAGAGGTGGTTCGACAAGCGAAATTCTGCTAAGAGGAACTTTGAGGTAGGAGACTTAGTTCTAAAGTGGGATCACCCGCTTGATGAAAAGGGAAAACACATGAAATTTCAACATTTATGGATTGGCCCCTATCATATTGCTGAGAATCTTGGCCCTTCAACTTATAAACTTCAAGATTTACAAGGGTGGGAAGAAATTCTTCTTGTAAATGCCTCGCTCTCAATAGTATTTCACCTAGGTTCTAGGAGTACTTTGTACATAAATAAAAGCTTCCTTTTCTTGGTTTTTTCTAGTTTGCTTTCCTTTTTTCTGATTTGCTTAGGTTCATAGTCTTTGTTTGCTTATTGTCTGGTTTGTTAATTTTTTGTATTATAATAAACCAACTCAATGTTTGAAGCTTGGAAGTATAGGGATCTGAATAATCTCACAGATATTTAAAATTCAGAAGCTTCTTATGGGAAGGGGTGGGTGGTACAATTTTATCTATATGATTTTTTTTTTAATTTTTCCCAATTTTAGAAAGGGAAACCAACTCCAAATTCACGTTTGAGTCATTATAAACCCTATAAAATAACTAAGACTCATGAGGTCTGGATTACTATCTTGGGGCTCCATGCACTCTCACATTAATATCTATCTCAATAATCCTACCATGATACACCCACGGAGAGGAAGTAGGTATGATGGATGTATGGAATTCAAAATGATACCATGTTGCAAATCAAAATCCAAAAGAGCTTATATCGAAGAGTCAAATTTCTGAAATATTTAGTCTCCATCAAAGAAATGATGTTGAGAGAACAAATCATCATATCAAAAGGGTTGTGTAAAAAACCAATATCAGAAAGGTTATTCTCCATCCATGAGCTTGATGAAATTTTTTTTTTATCACTCACACAAAAACACATTATGGAGGAAGAACCCATGCCAGATTCTAAAAATGAAGAAACCATCAAGGAAGACTCAGAAGACAAATTTCCTCCATAAAAGAAGCATCAAAAGAATGCTTATAGCATGGGAATGATGAACAAACGAATACATGTGCCAGATTCTGTTACAATCCTGTGGAGTTATATATAGTGGTAACTTAAAGATGGAAGTAAAAGGAGTTTCATACTTTGGCCCCAGGAGAGTTATCAAGACTTCTAGTCTTGGTTACCTTAGTCCCAAAAAAGTGACGACTAATGTGATGCATGAAATTTATATCCCTAGACAAAATATGGCATTTTGAAGAGTCTCGAGGGATAGCTTGAGAAGTCTGTTGCACATTCAAAATCTAGTACCATGTAGCATTTCTTATTTTCAAAGATGGATTTTCCAAAGAGTTGTGTTCACCAGCTAGTCTCTAATTGTTTCTGTTGTAATCGCTTCCCTCAATGTTTTATTTATTTATTTTAGGGCCCCTCCTTTTACTTTGTTTAGAACTAGACATAGATTCATTTTTTCTCATTCAAATAAGTTAACACTTCAACACTTATTTTTTTGAAAGATCTAGCAAAGAAGTATTTTTTGGCTAAGTAAAGCTTAGAATTTTGCTCCGATGCAGTTGGAAGAACTAGACAAATCGAGCCGACGGTATCGGATCCACTTGGCAAGTTGAGCCGACACTGTCGAAATAAATCAGTGAGTTGATCCAATTGACTAGCAAACGCCAAAATTTCAGAACACTGAGTGAGCACCACTGAAATAGTCACAGGTCGAAGTGCAAAACTTAAAAACGACACCGATCAACTCGCAAGAAGAAGCTGAGCGTTGGCATCGATATGTTTGATTTAAATGGATTTCCACTAAAACTTAGATTAATGGGCTAAAACGATTGCTAGGAAATCATAATACCCCCATGTTTAAAGGTATCTCACCCAGTGCCACTGATTCGTCAGAGCAACTCAAGAAATAGTGTCCACTCGGTTGGTGGGTTTGTTTCATAGGAGGCGACCGAGCATCGAAAAAATTATGCGCCAAATGGAATTTATGGCTTTACCAACCACATTATGACTCCACCAACCCTATTAATGACTAGGTTTTGTTTCACTTTGTATAAATATGGAAGAGGCTATTTTGTTTGATTAAGGAAAAAACGTCGTTTTCACCTCCACTAGTAGTTGGAAGATAATTACGTGGCCATGTTGTGCTCATCTAGCTTTCACAGCCTCTTAGCAACTATTAGGTAGGTCACCCTGTGCCCGCATGGCTTTTAAATTTTTTTCTTTGTTGCTTTTGTCGGGTGTTGTTTTTTATTTTTTGGGTTGTCTTTTTCTATATTATATTTGGTTTTTGAACCTTCCTCATCGTATCACCTGGTAGAGTAGTCGTTGGGTTTAGAATTGGTGAATTTTTGCACAGTTAATGTTTTCTTCTCTCACCATTTTCCCCGCATTAGTCCAAATGTCCTGTGAGCTCTTCATTGGATTAGCCGTGTTTTGGGGAGTGGTTTGACCGCAGGCAGTAGTTTTTTTCACTTCGGCTAAGCATAGTGATTCCTTTGCTGCCATAAGACCTACATAGAAACCTACCCCGATAACCAAAGAATTTCACACCACTGGTGTTTCTTAGGCATATAGAGTAGGGTAGCCATGCAGGTTTCTTAGGCTGCTCATCACTTTGTTCAAAAAATAGGTGTGCATGTGTATCTTGAGGTCCTCATACCCTACTGTAGTATTCTTGACAACTGATTCATAGATAATGGATTCATTGGCTCGAGCCTTATTTGCAGTCTCCACCCTAGATTAATGACACCACAACTCACACTTTTTCCCATAAAAGTAAATTCTAATCCCTTAAGTAATGCCATTGAATTATCGGATTAACCATTATCATAGACCATAAGTACCACTGATAATTGTTATGTGTTTATTAATAAAATGTTGGGAAGAATATATTGAAATGTTTTTTGCTTACCTTTCTCAGTTTCATACTATGTCCCACATATCTGCACATTGTTGAAACAAGGAGAAAAGAAAAAAATTGAAAGCGTGTATGTTGTTCTCTCAATATATCTGAGTGCTAGTAATATGAAAGAAAAACTAGTGATTCAACAAACTGCTATTTAAATTGCTTGTACCATTTTTCTTCTGTTCAACAGGATTTGAAAATGTTTGAGAAGGGCTCTAGGAAGAAGTCTAAGGTAAGCGAAGGAGATTTGGACATGGTGGTTATATTAGACAACATAATAGAAACCATGTTTGAAGATACAAAAGCAGTAACAGGAATTGCCCCTGAATTCAAAGGGGGAAATTGCATCAAACTATATGAGACCAAGATATACCTAATATAGGTCTAGAATAAATGGTTTTGTATCAAAATATCAAGAGTTCGGGAATCACCAAAGCAGCTACGTGTCCATAAATCTTCACTGTTTGGAGGTTGTTATAGCTGATTTTACTACACTTGGTAGATCACATATTTATGTCCCTCTGTAGACTTCTTGGACCCTTTTTTCTTAAATTATACTTTGATGTCCCAAGAAATTTCACAAAAAACACCTATTTATGTGTATACACGACTTTTAAATCAATATCCAGGTGTACACGCAACGTTTGAGCCAATACTCGTGTACATCAAGAAATGTGCATGAATACAAAAGTTTTTGGAGCTTTCCTCATAGAGTCCTGAATAGCTTGACTCTTGGCCTTCCATATGCCTTGAGAAGACTCTGACTCATCCCTCCATTGCCTATTAGCAGTGCTATATATTGATCCTCTTGGATACATTGAAGGAGGAGAATTTGGAGAGAAAGGAAACTATAGTTCATTGTTGCCTCACTTGTTTATGCTTGAGTCTGCATCCCTTTGTCTCTTTGGAGCACACAGTTATTCTCTTCCCAATATTTCCTTTTCTTTGTAAGATTGCAATTGTGATGGAGGATTGAATTGGTGGAGGCCTAGGTGGAGGACTCGGTTTCTCTCGTTCGAAGAAATGGCGACAGATTTTGTCATTGTTCTATCTCTTTTTTTATTAATAGAAATATCCATTTCCTATCCAATACATGTGCATAACAATGAAGATTGTATCTCTCGATGTAGTTATTTTTCTTATACATGATGGTTTATATATCATAGAGTAGGCCTAAAACTTTTATATATAGCATTCTTGTCTTTTTTGTTGTTGTTGAGAGCGAATTGTGAATGTAAGCGTGTTTAAAAAGCTCAAGGACGATCTACATCAACCGTCTGGAATAAGGTATGGTTCATATCCATTAGTGTTAGATATATTTATTTCTCTTGCATATTGGAATGGTTTGATTTTTGGTGTCATTTATTCTGTTGTGGTATACCCCAAGCCATAGGAAGTTTCTCTCCGTAACAGAATTGGCGACTCTGCTGGGGGTGTTCCTTGTTTTTCTTTGGGGTTTGGGGGCATAATGTGATTGACTTACTCTCTGTTTCTCCCTGTTTCTGTGTCGCATTTAGTAGTATTTTCATTCATTGACACTCCCCTAGAGTGGTTTGACCCTTGGCCTTCTTTTTACCACTTTCTTCTCTGTATATGTAGGTTATTGGCTAAAAGTCATGTACATATACAATTTTTTGGCTAAAAATCACCTACATCCTCCTTTTTTGGTTGATTTTGAAGTGGAAAGTTGTTGGGTGGGTTATTAGTGTGGCTGGGTCTTCCTAGGTACTTATATTGTCTGTTGACTGCTTCTTTTGTGACCAGAGACCTCTTTCATTGATTTTTCTTTGAAAATAGTTCTAGTCATTTATCTCCTTTTTTGTTTTTCCATTAGTGCATTAGTATTTTTGTCTCAGTGTCTTGCTTGGATTGTGTTTGATGCTTGCTGCAGAGACTGAGAATTCTAATGAATTTTATTTCATTTTCATTCTTTTATATTAAAAATACAAAATAATTATATAGTTGCATTCTTACTTGCATCTCACATATGGATTTAAGGAGGTACTTGCATTGGATTGATAAGATGAGAGTTGTGTTTAGGATTTCATATAAGAAGTATTTCATTGGCATTTAGAAAGGAATGAATATTTATGCATCTCATGTAGTGGAATACCCCATTTTCTCATTTAAAGAAATAATTCCACTTGACATTGTTTGTTAGGTGTGCACATTTACTTTCACTGCTGAGTCATAACATCATTAGTTACACGGTCATTTCCTTTGACTAATCACAACCACTAAAATCAATGCTTAATTTAAAATGAGTTACACATTTTAATTGATAGGGTACATCAACAAGATTAGGTTTTAGAGTCTTAGAATAGTTCATTGTGAGTAAATTTTCCAAGACTACTAAACAAAACAAGTAGGTGTCTGTCTAGGTGAGAGAGTAAAATCCTTGGTATAATTAGTGTTCTCAAGAGGCTCCTCTTACACAGAAGTTAAGAATGAAGAAATGCACACAATTGTGGTTGGGATAGCCTTTTTCCACTTTCTGTGAGCATCGGAGATATTTCCAAGATCTTATTCGTATCTAGGGGATTTTGAGGTACTATTTGGTGCTTTCAATATTCGAGCTTTGTTACCCTTACCACATGGTACATCCCTACTATGACTATCCTACTGAGCATTGGTTATATTGGGGCGACCTTAGTTTCCTTACCTAGGTACCGCAGGGGGTACTTGCAGAGGTTATTCTGTGAGTGTCCTGGCTAGGTAGGGGTTGGAAATATAGTCTCTTTACGCATTGAATTCGAGGGCCACTATAATTATTTACACACCTCTGCTTGTAGTGTATGGTATTTTTGAGCCTCTCCTAGGTGAGACATATCTGCTACATTTGGGAGCTCATTTATCCTCCCTTAGGCTTGTCTGCATCTAGCTGTATATTTTCTTAGGAGTATGCTTTCTGTGCACTAGTTGGATTTAGGGATCGTGGTTACTTGAGTATATTTATGTTCTCTTGAGTTTGGGTCCTTTTATGTTCGGCATGCCCGATATCACTACTAGTATCCCGTCACCCACTCCAGGTCCTAGTTTGGACCCTGGTGTTGGGATGGGGAGAACCACATCCCATTACCTTGCTCATAGATTTAGGAGTGGTCATATCCACCCTCTACTTCGTTTGTGGAGGATTTTAACTCCCTCTGCTCAATCTTAACACTAGTGTTCATTCTCACAGGGGTGGTAGTGGATACATGAACGTTGGGTCTCCACCTTGTATTCCTTCTTATGTCCCATCGTCTACCACACTGTTTCCTTTAAATGTATTTGTCATGATCAATCCTTCCTATATCCTATAGTTTAGACTCTTTACTGATTTTTTCCAGCTGGTTTGCACTAAATTGTTGTCATGTAGGGTCTATTTTTTGTACACTCTCGCTAAGGCTTTGACCTTTTTGTTCCCTTGACAAGTATAATTTTGAACTGGAATATAGGTTAGGACTCCATATCTACTTGCATTATGCATTTCCTTATGACCATTTCACCTTGACTCTAGGTATGAACTCACTTTGTAGTGTCATAGAACCTTCATACTGCTATTAGAAGTGACATTATGTAATTGGTAGAGATTTCCTATACATGGGTGCCCTAGTTAGATCCTGTTACCACCTAAGTTGTACTTAGTGGTTTTTATCAAGTGATCCCGGTGAACCGGATAGGGCTAACTTGTTCGGACTTCAAAAATACCTTTGGAAGTACTTCTGGGAAGTGCTTGTTGTACTATATAACATGTTCATACCCCATGAGGGAATTTTAATAAATGTTCTAGCATGATAGTGTCTGTAAAAGACTCGGTCTCTTAGACTTTATTTGTCAATCTGATCAGCCCAGGGTGTTTTTTCCCTTGGTTATTATTGGTTGTTGAACAAATGACTGATAATTTTTTAGTTTTTCACTCCATACCTCCAAAGTTGGGGTGGTCGACTTGGAATTTAGGCCTATTGAGGTTATTAGAGTCTATGTGTCAATGTATAAACATGCTAGACATCATTTTTGAGTCATATGAACATGTCTAAGTCCCCCTAGGTGTTTTTCAATTTTTCAATTTTTTAGTTTTCAGTGTTTTTTGTTAAAATTTAATTTTTCCAAAACTTAGGCTATTTTTTAATAGTTTAATTGGAAAAATTGATTTTGTAATAAAAGTGGCCAAATAATCAGTTTCAGTCATGTAGGTGCTCATTTTCAAGCTAAGAGCACCATGTAAACCCGTGGACCCGCTATTTCCTAGTTTTGAGTGATTTTCCATCACTTGGGTCAGAAAGCCCCAAAAATCAATTATTGATTATTTTAATTAATAAATTGATGAATAATGGAGCAAATCCAAAAACAATAAATCAGTGGATTCTCAGCCGATTTGATTTAAATCAGTCAGATCTGAAGCAGATTGACTGGATCTGACAAATCCTTGACTGAAGGAGGTGATCATATCAGAGCCAGAGCTGATCTTGAGCATCCTTTATGGGGAATTTCACCCTCCCTCTCTCCTCAATGTTGGGGCGCGCACCCTAACGGTCCTTAAGGTGGGTAACTCTATGTGTTTTTGGGAACTTGTAAGCAAAGCTACGACTCAAAATAGTCTTAGGGGTGTCGGAGTTGAGTAAAAACCTTATTTTGTAATAAAACCATGGTTTAAATCCAGGGTTTAGGGTTCGGGGTGCCCATGGTTTTAGTCCATGGTTTTGTAATAGTGCACTGTATAAATAGGCACTCTTGTAAATAAGAAAGGTTAGGCTTTTTCTGTAAGAGGAATTGTTGCGAAGCTAAGGCTATTTTATAAGAAAAGGTTAAGTCCCAGCTGTTTGCGTGGATGACCTCTGCAGCTGTGTGCACAGAGGGTTTTGGGTGAATAAGGAAATCTGCAGCTGTGTGCGTGGACGACCTCTGCAGCTGTGTGCGCAAAGGGTTTTGGGTGAATAAGGAAATATGTAGCTGTGTGCGCAGAGGGTTTTGGGTGAATAAGGAAATATGCAGCTGTGTGCGCAGAGGCCTGTAGCTGAGTGTGCGGCTTTGAGGACTTGAAGGGATCTACAGCTGAGTGCGCAGATCAGAACTATGGTTTTTGTAGAAAGTTGAATAAAACACAGTTCTGTGGACATAACCCCTACACTGGGGGTGACCCACGTTATATCTGGTGTCGCGGTTCTGTGTGTTGTTTCTATTGTGTTCTTTTATGCATTAAATCTATATATCTGATAAGTAAAGATCACTGCTAGATAATAGTTTCGCTGTGAATTCCCAGTAAAGGGTTGCGCAAGGCACTGCTTGTTTATCTAACTGCGAAGCTAAATAAGTGAATGTTAAGCTCTGTGATTTACATTTATAATCTGTTTGAAAGCTAAAGGTACAGTAATATCCCTTTTCTGCTTGCAGAAATCTGGTTCTGCGGCACCCCATAGCAGTTTCGGGTGAGACTGCAACCTGTTCGTAGGTTGTTGCTGAAAGGGCCAACTCTGTGGATCTTTTGTTGGTGTGAAGTTAAAGGTATAAAACCCGGGTCTGCCCTATAGCCCAACAAATTGGTTCCGTTGTCGGTTGAACTCAGTATCTGCTCAAGAGGGGTTTACGTCGTACCTCGAGGGCTATGTTATGGAGACCCTTTGTGAAGGAAATCGGTGATTGTCTTGACGAGACTTATCTGAAATTCGGCGCGCAAGAGAACAAAGATCCGGGTTGTAGTGCAAACGACTTTTTACAAAGGTATGTTTTTTGTGATGTTTATGAGATTTTCTTTGGTAGTATCCACATAGAGTTGCACCAGTGGTTATCCAGGTTAACAGAGAGAAGAACGAACTTCCAAGAACGTCAATTTCCTGCTTGAACCCTCGCGAGAATTAATATACTAAAAAGGGTGAACAACAAGATATCCCACGCTGTTGACTTATGGACATCGTGAACCCTTGAAGCATTTGTGATGGAGTTCGCCATTGACACGAGTACCTCCTTTAGTGAAGCTGAGCGGCAGTTTTTCAAAGGACCAAGGGGTAAGTTTTTGAATTCATTTAGCTTAAGAATTAAAATGCTATTAGCCGAAAAAGGTATATTGCTAATTGAATTAGACTGTTAGAGTTACTATTACTAACCTATGTTTGCAAGTGAAAATACCTTCGACGAGCAAAGTGGTTTGCTGTGAAGTGGAAAAAGGCACAAGAGAGATTTTGGATCCTATTCCTAGGGTCATCATACTGAGTATCCCCCTATAAGTCCCGCAGATTCCGAAGAAACCCCTTCTGTTGGACACCCTTCGGTAACCCCGCAGCGAAGACCTATTATCCCTGAGAACCCATCGCAGTCTGAAAGTCACCCTAGCCCGAGTACTCCTGTCATAGGTCAGTATACCCCAGTAAGTTCCCCCCTGCGTACTTCCAGTCCCCCTCCATCCCCCCCTAGATCCACTATGGCCCATATGCATGATGACATTAAGCCACCTATTTTCAAAGGAACTGGATCAGAGGATCTAGAACAATTCTGGTTTTTATGTGAAGCAGTATGGACTGCTAAGTCCATTACAGATCAAGATAAAAAAAGAGTGCAGTTGGTTAGTTCTTTCAAAGACTATGCTCTGACCTGGTTCATGAATTTCTCCAGCACTCAGAATCATGCACTGGCTGATATAAAAGCCGCAATGATAAAGGAATTTAAGAAGACGAAATCCGAGTCGCAGTGTATCACTGAATTGAAAGAGATTCAGCAGAGGCGTGGAGAATCAGTGTGGGACTTTGATCAGAGGTTCAAAGTCCTGCTAGACCAAGTCAGTTTTACCATTGGACCTGTGCAGCACAAGGAATGGTTCATTGCAGCGTTGCTACCACATATCTGAACTCCACTCATGCAACAGAAGGTTGCTGACTAGCAGGAGGCTCTGGAAATTGCGATGAAGCTTGAAACCGCCCCTGTCGCAGACAATTCTGGTATTGCTCAAATCCAAGCGCAGTTGGCGGCGATGGCTCTGGAGCTTCGCGATATGAAACAAGGAAAGAATGGCCGCAAAGAGGTTTGGTGTACACAATGTCGCACAGAAGTTCATGCCAAGGAACACTGTCCTGTGGTAAGAAATCACCTGAATACTATTGTGCCAAACCCGTTTAACCCGCAAGTTCTTTATTGTGAGCTTTGCAGAACAACAGGGCAGCATCGCCCCGAATACTACTATCTGCTACAGAGGTATGGGAAGTACCTAAGAATCCCTATTGTAAATTATGTAAGTCTGTAGGACATAATGAAGATGAGTGTCATAGCTATGACTTCATGAGAGAGCGCACCTACTATGCCTATCGGGTACAAAATGAGGGACTGAGCAATGATGGCTATGGGCCCTGCGGTGGTGCATCAGGTAGAGGTGATTTTGGAAGCCGTGGTGGTGGCGGTATGGCTGGCAGAGGATGCAGTCAGGTGGTGTGTTATAACTGTAACCAGGCCAGACATATGGCTCGCGACTGTCGAAACCCCACTACGACATGTCGGTATTGCCGAGTAGTAGATCATGTGATCGAACAGTGCCCGCAGTTGATAGCTAAGATTCAGGAACGAAACAATGCCCCTACTCAGAATATTCAGATGATTTCCGCCGAACAAAGACCTGCCCCAGCCATTAATGTTGTTACCCGGAGCGGAGCTACGATGCACACACAGACTAAGGAGGACCAGCCTGGTGAAGCTTGGTTTTGTAAGGCCCCTGTGAAAGTTCCCACCTTTGATATTGAAAAAGAGAAAGAGACATTCATGGAAGCCCAGAAAGATTTTGTGGATTCTAGTACATCAGTAGTACCTGTGCAGCCACATCAGCTGGAGTCGCAGCTGCAAGAAGCTTCGACGGATAAAGTAAGTACACTATCCTCCTTTTTACAGAGTTGTATGAAACTCTTAAGGAATCAGAATGCTTTAAAGGAGTTGCAAAAAATTCTTGCTGTCTGTGAACCTCAGAGAAGAGTTTATAAGGAGAAAACTATTAATCGTGTCCGGAGAACTAGTAGGGAAATGAGATTGAATGCCCAGATAGGGGAGTATGATATGACTGATGCTATTTTGGATCTCGAATCAGAGGTAAATGTCTTAACCAAACATACCTGGGAACAAATGGGAAAACCTACCCTCTCCTAGTCCCCTATATAGTTGAGGTTAGCTAATCAGCAGAAGATTGTGCCTCTCGGATGATTTCCTAATGTTCCAGTAGATATTGATGGTGTTTGTACTGTAGCAGACTTCGAATTTTTTGAGATTATTGACGACATCAATCCCTATCCCTCCTTGTTAGGTATTGAGTGGGAAATGGCAAATGCTGTAGTTATTAACCTTAAGAAGAGACAAATGAATTTCGAAGGGAAAAATTTGAGAGTCATAGTCCCATTCGATCCTTCTCAAGGAGAAAGGTACACAGAACCCCTTCGAGAGGAGGATCAGGATGTGTTGGACCATATCTACAATATCACAATGAAGGAAGAATATTATGTTGATCCTAATGCTGAAGGTATTATGGATTGGTAGTGTGATAGCTCCTGCATGACGAATTCAGATGATGGTCTAGAGAATTGGCAGAACAGATTGTATGAGTTACATGGCCACCATTGTGCAAGAATTACCAATTCTCTTATATGGCTTGGCTCGCAGACTAGACCCTTACCTGTTTTTGATGGCTCGACAGACCCAGAAGAGTTTATTGAGCAATTCTCAGCCCAGATACCAGACTCATAGAAAATGGAGACTTTGGACTCAGTCTTCAGAGCTATAGCAGCCAGATGGTGGAATGGTCACAAACGGTACATTCATAGTTGGGAAGTTTTCCAACAGTCCCTTCGCCTGAGATTCACGGATCACCCACAGGAGGTCTACAGCAGGTTTAATGGTAAGACCAATCCTCAGAAGCATTTGGAGCAATGTTACGAAGCCTAGAAGCATGTACCTCATGCAGAGTGGGTACATAGGTTTGTGCACACCTTGAATCCTATTGCAAAGAATTGGTATGCGGAAGTCGAGCTTCGTCGGGGTACTGTAAGTTGGGAAACTCTTGTTGAAAGTTTTGTATTGAAATTATCTATTAATGAGGTTTACCGTGCTTTAGACGCAGCTATTAGGTTGATCCACACTAAGGTGTTTGATGATCAAGAGATAGCAGAATACCAACCGGATTGGAAGACCCAAGAAGCCAATGTAGTCGAATGTTATAACCTCACAATTGACGAGGATGAAGATCCGCACAACATTGATATTCCGGAGTCAGAAGGCCATTGCGAAGTTCATGGACCAGCAGTCGAAGTACCTGAGGTGACACAGCCCCTGAAGACGTGGACCGTAAACATTGGCTCCGAAGAACAGCCTAAGCATGCTACCATTGGAGATTATTGGGACGACAAAATGGTAAGCAAAGTGACCCAACTTCTCCATGAATATCAGGACCTATTTCCCACAAAATTTTCTGAGATGAAAGGTATCTTGGGTGATATAGGAGTCATAAAGATCCCCTTGAAACCTGATGTGAAGCCTATGAAATAGTGTCCTTATAGGTTGAACCCTAAGTATAAGGAAACAATAAGGATGGAGGTGGATAAGATGCTTGCTGCAGGAATTATTGAGCCCATTGAGGAATCTGAGTGGGTCAGTCCTATGGTGGTCCAAGAGAAGAAGACTAAGGGTGAAATCCAAATCTGTGTTGATCTAAGAAGGCTGAATGATGCTTGTCTACATGACCCTTTTCCTACACCCTTCACAGATGAAGTGTTAGACAATGTTGGGGGTGAAGAAGTGTACTCTTTTACTGATGGATTTTCAGGTTACCATCAGATCAGAATTGCTCCAGAGGATCGACATAAGACAACCTTTGCTACAGAAATGGGATCCTTTCAGTATACAGTTATGCCCTTTCTAGAGTAGTCATTTCTGCCTTTAAAGAATATATACATAAATTCTTAGAAGTTTATTTCGATGACTGGACTATCTTTGGGCTACTCAAAGACCATATAACTAGCTTAAGACTTATGGTGGATAAATGTAGACAGCACCAGATTTCCTTGAACTTGAAAAAGTGTATCTTTTGTGCACCCTTTGGGATTCTGCTAGGTCACATTGTATGTAAACAAGGCTTGATGATGGATCCGGCGAAGATAGCTATTATTGTGAACCTGCCACCTCCAACATCTGTTAGGAAACTTCGCACTACACTTGGTCATACTGGATATTACAGGAAATTTATCAAAGGATACGCTCAGATTACTGCTTCGATGGAAAATCAGTTGAAGAAAGATATTAAGTTCGAGTGGACACCTGAGTGTCAAGCAAGCTTGGACATTCTGAAGGAAAAGATGGTAACTGCTCCTATCTTAGTATTCCCTGACTGGAATAAGGAATTTCATGTGCATGTCGATGCATCTTCCATTTCTCTGGGTATAGTATTGGCCCAGTCAGGTGAAGGTAATATTGATCACCCCATTTCTTTTGCAAGTAGGAAATTGTCCACAGTAGAGAAAAATTATACTACAACAGAACGAGAAGGTCTAGCTATGGTTTATGCATTGCAGAAGTTTCGACATTATCTGTTAAGATCTCATTTTAAGATGTTTACTGACCATTCTGCTTTGAAGTATCTGGTTAACAAGCCTGTGCTAGGTGGAAGGATATGTAGATGGCTGCTTCTGTTTCAGGAATATGACTTTGAGATCATAGTCAAACCAGGAAGACTGAATCTAGGTCCTGACCACTTGTCAAGGCTCAAGTCGGGAGAAGAACCTATCAGCCTGGATGAAGGTCTTCTTGATGCCTAGTTGTTTGCCATCCAGATGGTTGGCGAATACTTTTAGGATATTGTTCAGTATTTGTCTACAGGTTTTCCACCCGCCGAGATGACAACACAACAGAAGAAGCAGCTGGTGGTTTGAGCAGCTGACGTTACCTTAATAGTAGGACAATTATATAAGATGGGACCAGATGAAATACTATGCCGATGTGTCCTAGAACATGAGAAGCTGCTAATTTTGGCTGAGGCACATTCTGGGGTAGCAGGAGGTCATTACACAGGAAAAGCTACAACATAGAAGATTCTGACAGCCGGATTGTGGTGGCCCACAATTCACAAAGATGCAAGAGAATATTGCCACAGCTGTGACATCTGTCAAAGGACAGGCAAACCATCTAGGAGGGATGAGATGCCTCTGGTTCCACAGGTAACGTTACAACCCTTTGACAAATGGGCTATTGATTTTGTTGGACCTATCAACCCCCCCGCGAAGAAGTCAGGAGCAAGATACATTATTACAGCAACTGATTACCTCACTCGATGGGCCGAAGCTCAACCAGTCAAGAACTGTAGCGCTGCTACAGCTGCAAAGTTCATCTTCGATAACATATTGTCCAGATTTGGGTGTCCTAGAGTCCTTATGAGTGATCAGGGCTCACATTTTCTAAATAAGACTATTGAAGTATTAACTGAAGAATTTCAGGTATATCATCAGACGAGTACTACCTATCATCCACAAGCAAATGGGACTATCGAAGCCTTTAACAAGATCCTTGAACAGGCTCTAACGAAGGTTTGCAATGTTAACAGAAATGACTGGGATCTTAGAATTCCAGCAGTACTATGGGCTTATAGGACTACCTGCAAGAAATTGACATGCGATACACCTTTTAGGTTGGTCTATGGGCAAGAAGCAATCATGCCCATGGAATACATTGTTCCTAGCCTTAGAATATCTGCTTTCACAGAGATGGATGACCCAGCAATAATAACAGAAAGGCTGAAAAAGATACTAGAACTTGAAGAGGACAGATTTATTGCAGGGTTCCAGCAGCAAGTGCAGAAAGCTCGAGAAAAAGCATGGCATGATAGACATATCAAGAAGAAGAAGTTCCAGCAGGGTGATCTTGTGCTCTTATATGACAACAAATTCATGAAATTCCCGGGTAAGTTCAAGACACATTGGAAAGGACCATACATAGTGCAGAAAGTTACTGATGGAGGAGCAGTCCAGTTAGCTAAGTTGAATGGAGAAATTTTACCTTCTATGGTAAATGACAATCGTTTAAAGAAGTATAGGGACATGCCAGGACCTCCTAATAAGAAGTAACCCCAGGAAGGAAAGTCTAAGTACCAAGAACAGTTGAAATTGGATGCTAGACTATAATGAAGCTGTCCTCAAAACTATGGAGTGTGAAAGAATGTCAAAGTTTGAAGGTTAATATTATGTTGAAGGTTCTGTCTAGGCGAAGCTGAAGCCAATAGTTATGTCGGAGACTACCAGTGTGTCACAGATTAAAATGTGACGGATGGGACAAACTAGACTTGGCGGCATCGGCACGTGAACTGCCCTCACTGCCTACAATAATGAGATCTTGGGAAAATCTGGCGCCGTGTGGATAGGATTTCTGACACTTCATCAGATTCGGCATCATTAATATACCATGATGACAGATTCTGTTTCAGGATTCTATAAGAAGCTACACCGGCCTGCGACTCATGCACTGTGCATGTCTTTGAGTTTCTTCAGTTAGCACTATGTCGAATGACTGTGAAGTCCAGAAGTCATTACGAGTGGCCAGGGAGAGAGGTCTGTTGAACCTTCTGAGTAACCCCCCTAAGCAGCCATGCTCGACCAAGGTACAAAGAAAGGCAGAAGTTTGCTCTAAGAGGTCGGAAGAAAGGCAGAAGTGCGCTCTATGCCGCACAAAGAACAGCACCGGTCTTCACAGAAAAACTCTGAAACATCCCAAGATGTAGCCTCCTGGTTTGACAGAACCACGACAGCTGTTTGTCTTATGCACATTGACATGCAACTCCGGGGACCCTAAGTTGTGGATGGTCAAATGTTCAGCAAGCGGCTCGAAGGATGGGGTCACTGATAGATCCAGAAGGCCTTAACCAGCATTTCACAAAGGAAAGGAACAAGTAGCCAGCAACCGCATGTATGGCTCCAGCAAGCAACGCACCAGGATTTGCCAACAAGATTCTACCACCAGAAAAGCAGTTGAGTGTCCCGGGACGGGCCATTGGTGAGTCTTAGGGGCCTGTTGGGGCGTGCACCCTAACGGTCCTTAAGGTGGGTAACTCCATGGGTTTTTGGGAACTTGTAAGCAGAGCTACGTCTCAAAATAGTCTTAGGGGTGTCGGGGTTGAGTAAAAACCTTATTTTGTAATAAACCCATGGTTTAAATCCAGGGTTTAGGGTTCGGGGTGCCCATGGTTTTAGTCCATGGTTTTGTAATAGTGCGCTATATAAATAGGCACTCTTGTAAATAAGAAAGGTTAGGATTTTTGTGTAAGAGGAATTGTTGCGAAGCTAAGGCTATTTTGTAAGAAAAGGTTAAGTCCTAGCTGTGTGCGTGGATGACCTCTACAGCTGTGTGTGCAGAGGGTTTTGGGTGAATAAGGAAATCTGCAGCTGTGTGCACAGAGGCCTATAGCTGAGTGCGTGGCTTTGAGGACTTGAAGGGATCTGCAGCTGAGTGCACAGATCAGAACTGTGGTTTTTGTAGAAAGTTGAATAAAACATAGTTTAGTGGACGTAACCCCTACATTGGGGGTGAACCACGTTATATCTGGTGTCGTGGTTCTGTGTGTTGTTTCTATTGTGTTCTTTTATGCATTAAATCTATATATCTGATAAGTAAAGATCACTGCTAGATAATAGTTTCGCTGTGAATTCCCAATAAAGGGTTGTGCAAGGCACTTTTTGTTTATCTAACTGCGAAGCTAAATAAGTGAATGTTAATCTCTATGATTTACATTTATAATCTATTTGAAAACTAAAGGTACAGTAATATCCTTCTTCTGCTTGCAAAAATCTGGTTCTGCAGCACCCCTTAGCAGTTTCGGGTGAGACTGCAACCTGTTCGCAGGTTGTTACCGAAAGGGCCAACTCTGTGGGTCTTTTGTTGGTCTGAAGTTAAAGGTATTAAACCCGAGTCTGCCCTATAGCCCAACACTCAACACATTTTGGCTCATCTGGATGAGTTTTGGGCCGATGTGTCAGTGTATGGGTTGATGTGTCAGCCAGATCAGGCCCCCGGTTGACGAGTAGGCTTAGTCCAGCTTCAGTTGTGCATTGATGAACTCTCCATCAGTTGATTTCACTTGATTCCATGAGGAATTGTGCCCCCCTGGGCTAGATGGCCTGCAAATTGTATATATCATGCTGGAGGCTCCCTCTTCCAAGCTAGTTAGAGATGGACTGAAGGGATTGCCATTGTAACTCTGTATTTGATCATTATTTGTGAATAAAGAATATTTAGAGGCTATACTATGTAGTGCTTTTGATTTTGTGGATGCTCAGTGTTATGCTGCTGATGTGGTAGCTACAACTTCTTGCCAAATCCTGTGCTGTTTCCGTGTTCTGGCTTCAAGGATTTGGTTAAATCTAGTAAGGGTATAAACTAGGAAAGATAGATTGTTTAATCCTGTTTATCCATATGATGTATGCTCAAAAATCTTATTTATATGCTTAAATAAGGTTATTTCTGCATAATCTCTCATTTTTGTTGCTTTATACATCCATATCCAGATCTCACGAGGTTTGTGCAGTTTTGTGTTATTTAGTTGCAGGTCCCCGAATGGATGAGGATGTGGATCCAGATTGACTCATTTCCTATCCAATAACCTCAAGACTCTGTCCCTTAGCACTCCACGAAAGGGCCTCCTTCCAGCTTGCTCCATTCAAGCAATGATCCGACCTTCTTTCCTCTTCTTCTCATTTCTACAAAAAATCAACACTTTACCCGATTACCTTTTCAGTTTATAGCTATGATTTCATTTGGATCTGTCTCATCAAAGTAAAATATACATAGATCTAATATTTCATAGCTCATATCCTAGATCTTGCACTTAAAAAAGTATCATAAGCATCCCAGATCTAGTTGTAGGGAAATCGTCCTTTTTACATGAATTTGAAAGAAAACTTGTATATCACGTGCATTAGATTTCCTTTTGCTGCTATAAATTTTAATATTCTACAATATCAGTGCAATTTAATTGGCTGCACAAACAGCAAGCCAAGATCCCAAGGAAATCTTGCTTTCCTTGGTTCCTTTTTCGTCGGTTTAGCTAGTTTAATTTCATTATTTTTTGAGATAAAGTAGGCTGACCCAAAGGTACTCTTAAAGTGCTTTTGGGAATTTTTTATTCTAACATGCTCGCTTTCCTTTAGTAGTTCTGACAGAAAATAAATGAAGCTTTTGTCCAAAGTGGCTTTTGGGAGCGCTCAAATCCCCCCAGGGGTCTCCCTTTTGTCACACAATTCTTAAAATTTTTGTATAACTGTAAGATCTTGGTTTCAGCCTGTATAAGGACCAAGAAAGTTCTGATTTATCAGTGCTTTGATATTGTAACCACTATAATAAAATCATTCTTTGAATAGGCTCTTTTGAGCGCATTCCCCATCCCCCCTGGGGGGATTCGCGTCGGTGCCATTTTCGTCATTTTTTGCTTATTTCTTTTTCACTAGAATTGATCTGATTTGTAGAGTAGTATACTTAATCTTGTTTTTAATTCCATACTCCATATATTACATTTCAAAGTAATCATAATACTTACCGCACGATTTCCCGAGTGACCTGCAAGGGGAAAGAGATTCGTGGTAGGATTAATCAGAAAACCAGATTGTGCAGTTGTTTTATTTTTTCATCATTTGTTTATCAGCAAATTTAAAATTAACCCCTCATTGATGCCCCGATTGAGATCCACTTGGATCGAAAGAGGTTCTTGGAGGCTTTTCTTTTAAACAAAAACATCCACTTTAAAACTTATTAAAATTTACAAGACTCTAGTGTGTATGCTTTGCACTTGGCTGCGGTTCATCTAATCAGTCAAGTTGTATCAAAAGCATTTGGGTGACTAGCATAATTAGGACTCACTCTCCCCAACTGACAAACCATCAGGTGAAAATCCAACACCTCGATCAAACCTTTAAGGTGGCAAAATACCCAAAGGAAGCGGGAACTTCTGAAAAGTGACCTCGGGGCGCCGATCTCTATCACACCCTAATGGGTGCGTTACGAACAGTAGCCCCAGAGACTCCATTTCAGCCCACATATTCCTTGCGAGTAGTCGTGAACGTTTTGTTTTGGACATACTCCAAGTACTCTCGGGTATATCTGGAGTCCCCCTTTAGCCTAATTTAATCAATTCATACTTCAATTTTAACTTAAAACATACCAAGATGCAATCGCAAAACATTCACTCCAAGCAGATGCAAGCACATTGATCTTATTGATTTGACTCCATTTTAAGGCACTGGTCATTTTTGCTTCATATATATATTGTGGATTAGCTTCGTGCTTTCATGTGTTTATTTTTGTATCTTGTCATCTTTAATTGTTTATAGTTAAAATATTCAAATTCCTAAGTTTCTGATTCAGTTTAACATCACCACACTAAGAAATCATCCTTAGTAACTTAATAGGGTCTACCCCCCTTGGCTTCGTTAGGAGTTGAGCCTAAACGGAGGAGTCAAGAACAAGGTGACAGCCTTGACTCGAGACTTTCCCCCAAGGACACACCGAATGGCTTAAAGATTTCTGCCACGTGACCCAGGTGTGTGAAAAGGCGGCAACACTTTTTGGCGCCGTTGCCGGGGATAAATATTTTTATTCCCGAGTATGACTTAGCTTAGCTTTTTTCTAAACAACTAAAAAGATTAAAAAAAACTTTTGATTGATCTAGTTTAAAAAAATTAAAAAAAAAACATAAAAATTAAAACTCGATCCATCTGACGACTCCACTGTCTAACATCCCTTCAAGAATTTCTACCCGAAGAAACTGCCAACATTTATTCAATCCTCTCCCTAATCCCGAAAGGTTTATTAGGGAAAAATTGAATAGGCAGACCTCTCGTAGAAACCTTGAAGATTTAGGAGACCAATCCCTCTCAGATATCCATCACATATTTGTAGAGAGTCATGTTCACTAATATCAAGAAATGATGGAATTTTACAAACCCCTTGACTTTTCTCAGATAGCAGGTAGTCCTCATTACATTCCGAATGATGCTATCAAGGATCTCCCCATGTTTCAGGGTAATAATGCCATCACTGCCAAGTCTCACCTCCGAAAGTTTGGAAAGTACCTGGCTAGTTATTGCAATGATGCTGCCCATGACCATGATGATGTCAAAATGACGCTCTTTGCTTTATCCTTGGAAGATGATGCGGAAGAATGGTACTTCGACCTAGATGATGGTTGATATAAAACTCTTAGTGAATTCCTAGAGGGTTTTAAGAAGAAATGGGGGGAAAATAAAGAACAAAGACATCTGCTTGCTATCCTCCATAACATAAAGAGGATGGAGAGTGAAACCATTGATGAATTTAATACTAAGTTCAGGTGTGTGGTTGCGGACCTCCCTAGAGAAATCAAGCCAAGGGATGCCTCCATCCTCATATATTACATCAAAGCTTTCATTGGTGATTTGAGGTACCAGTTAAGGGACAAAGAGCCAGCCGATCTAAAAACTGCTCAAGAATTGGCCAAGAAAATATAAAAGAATATGCAGTCTTCAGGAAAATCCAACATTCCATGGTGTAGACCTTGTGAACAATTCCACCAAGAGAGCACTTGTTATGTTGCAAATCAAGTCATGGAACATGGAATTCCTGAGGTCAGTAATCAGGAAACAAATTCAAGCGAGCCTGATCATATATACATAGTAGGCCAGGCCTACCCTTTGTTACCATCCAAACAGTACAAGCCTGAGGATGAAACCATTGCAGAATCTTATAGTGAAACTTATGATGAAAACTGTAATATACATGATGGAAGTCCTATGTGTTCTCCATATAATGATGATAGTATTGAAGGTTCACTACCTTGTGACCTTTTCTCTGAAGAAGATGAGTATGAAAATGAGGACAAGAATAGCTTGGAGCATGATACAAGTGACGAAGACTCCCTTATCCCTGACAAAGATGTTGATGAGGAGTCCTGGACATTCATGGAAAATCTAGTCTATGACATGAATAAAGAGGAAAATAATGAACCAAAAACTTTTGATGATTTTGTTGATGGCATATATAAAGAAGAGAGCATGGACCATGTGGCCTTGGGAAACTTTGATATGAAAAAGAAGCATGTAGTTTATCCACATGATCAGTCTGAGACATATATTGATATCAGTAGTGAAGACAAAGAGAACTCGATATCGGAACCTGATATCAGCAATGGGGAATCCATCACATTTAACATAGATGATGGTGATGACTATTGGGATTTTTGTGGATATCTTATTAAGAATCATATCTATGCTATATCCAGCAAGGGGAGTGTCTGTTTAGAGATTTGTGGAAGTCCAATCTACTATACTTCCATAGAGGGAAGCATGAATCTGGAGACCTTGGAAAATCCAAGTATGGAAAAGCAGCATTCAAAACTCTTATATGATCATTCAGAGTCATATCATGCAGAGCCGCACAAGAGTATCAGTAATGAAGACATGGAGAAGCAGTTTTGTGAAAAGACAGATGTGATGCAGTTATTAGAATATCAGTCTCAACTATCATCTTCACATATAGAGTTTCCTCATGACTTAGAGCTGCTTGGGGCTTATACAGTGAATTATCATCCGGTAAGCCTTGATGATCAGTATGATGGTGTAGTCAATCTGCCTCATCATTCCAATTTGTACATCAACCCTATCCAGTCATGGATAGAAGTAGCCTACGCAGGCACTTACCAGTTTGGGAGAAAGTTTGACGACATTATTCATGCCTATGATTTCCCATCCATCCTGCCCATTCTGAATCATCACGCAGGTTTTCATTTTCTGAATAAAGTATCCTTACTTTGGCCGGTAACCAAAGACAAGGAATTTTTTTTTTTATGTCAATAAAATTCTTAGGTGGTTACATTGGATTTCTGATTACACTTAACCCTTTTTATATCATGCTTAGAGTAGGAAAATAAGCTCTTTGAAAGAGAGCATTTACTTTCTGCATTTCTATTTTTAGCTATAATAAAACTTTGCTTCCTTTAGTTAGTTACATCTATTTTGTTTAAATAAATCAGCTTAATGGTTCATTTGGTTTTTCATAAAACTTGTGCTACTGAGTTTTTTCTTATCAAATTGAGATGTTTTTGTAGGGTATATAAACCAGAGATTCTGGTGTTCGCGTATCCTCTCCTTGCCTT
>LPNX010922014.1:121051-212407 GCA_001517045.1 Pseudotsuga menziesii | reverse complement strand
GTAATAAAAGTGGGCCAAATAATCAGTTTCAGTCATGTAGGTGCTCATTTTCAAGCTAAGAGCACCATGTAAACCCGTGGACCCGCTATTTCCTAGTTTTGGGTGATTTTCCATCACTCAGGTCAGAAAGCCCCAAAAATAAATTATTGATTATTTTAATTAATAAATTGATGAATAATGGAGCAAATCCAAAAACAATAAATCAGTGGATTCTTAACCGATTTGATTGAAATCAGTCAGATCTGAAGCAGATTGACTGGATCTGACAAATCCTTGACTGAAGGAGGTGATCAAATCAGATCTAGAGTTTATCTTGAGCATCCTTTATGGGGAATTTTTACGTCCCTCTCTCCTCAACATGTTTTGGCTCATCTAGATGAGTTTTGGGTCGATGTGTCAGTGTATGGGTTGATGTGTCAGCCAGATCAAGCCCCCGGTTGACAAGTAGGCTCAGTCCAGCTTTAGTTGTGCATTGATGAAATCTCCATCAGTTTATTTCACTTGATTCCATGAGGAATTGCACCCCCCTGGGGTTAGATGGCATGCAAATTGTATATATCTTGCTGGAGGCTCCCTCTTCCAAGCTAGTTAGAGATGGACTGAAGGGATTGCCATTATAACTCTGTATTTGATCATTATTTGTGAATAAAGAAGCTTTGGAGGCTATACTATGTAGTGCTTTTGATTGTGTGGATGCTCAGTGTTATGCTGCTAATGTGGTAGCTCCAAGTTCTTTCCAAATCCTGTGTTGTTTCCGTGTTCTGGCTTCAAGGATTCGACTGAATCTAGTAAGGGTATAAACTAGGAAAGATAGATTGTTTAATCCTGTTTATCCATATGATGTATGCTCAAAAATATTAGTTATATGCTTAAATAAGGTTATTTCTACATAATCTTTTTTTTTGTTTCTTTATACATCCATATCCAGATCTCACGAGGTTTGTGCAGGTTTGTGTTATTTAGTTGCAGGTCCCCAATTGGATGAGGATGTGGAGCTATATTGAATCCTTTCCTATCCAATAATCTCAATACTCTGTCCTTCACCACTCCATGAAAGGGCCTCCTTCCAGCTTGCTCCATTCAAGCAACGATCCGACCTTCTTTCCTCTTCTTCTAATTTCTACAAAAAATCAACACTTTACCCGGTTACCTTTTCAGTTCATAGCTGTGATTTCATTTGGATCTATCTCATAAAAGTAAAATATACATATCTCTAATATTTCATAGCTCATATCCTAGATCTTGCACTTAAAAAAGTATCATAAGCATCCCAGATCTAGTTGTAGGGAAATCGTCCTTTTTGCATGAATTTG
This sequence comes from Pseudotsuga menziesii, assembly GCA_001517045.1. Taxonomy (NCBI): domain Eukaryota; kingdom Viridiplantae; phylum Streptophyta; class Pinopsida; order Pinales; family Pinaceae; genus Pseudotsuga; species Pseudotsuga menziesii. The sequence goes on along the minus strand of LPNX010922014.1, from coordinate 211,094 downwards.
AAAGAAAACTTGTAGATCACGTGCATTAGATTTCCTTTCGCTGCTATAAATTTTAATATTCTACAATATCAGTGCAATTTAATTGGCTGCACAAACAGCAAGCCAAGATCCCAAGGAAAGCTTGCTTTCCTTGGTTCCTTTTTCGTCGGTTTAGCTAGTTTAATTTCATTATTTTTTGAGATAAAGTAGGCTGACCCAAAGGTACTCTTAAAGTGCTTTTGGGAATTTTTTATTCTAACATGCTCTCTATCCTTTAGCATTTCTGACAGAAAATAAAGGAAGCTGCTGTCCAAAGTGGCTTTTGGGAGCGCTCAAATCCCCCTAGGGATCTCCCTTTTGTCACAAAATTCTTAAATTTTTTGTATAACTATAAGATCTTGGTTTCAGCCTGTATAAGGACCAAGAAAGTTCTGATTTATCATTTCTTTGATATTTTAACCACTTTAATAAAATCATTCTTTGAATAGGCTCTTTCGAGCCCATTCCCCATCCCCCCTGGGGGGATTCGCGTCAGTGCCATTTTCGTCATTTTTTGCTTATTTCTTTTTCACTAGAATTGATCTGATTTGCAGGGTAGTATACTTAATCTTGTTTTTAATTCCATACTCCATATCTCACATTTCAAAGTAATCATAATACTTACCCCACGATTTCCCGAGTGACCCGCAAGGGGAAAGAGATTCGTGGTAGGATTAATCAGAAAACCAGATTGTGTAGTTGTTTTATTTTTTCATCATTTGTTTATCAGAAACTTTAAAATTAACCCCTCCTCGATTCCCCGATTGATATCTACTTGGATTGAAAGAGGTTCTTGGAGGCTTTTCTTTTAAACAAGAACATCCACTTTAAAACTTATTAAAATTTACAAGACTATAGTGTGTATGCTCTGCACATGGCTGCGGTTCGTCTGATCAGTCAAGCTGTATCAAAAGCATTTGGGTGACTAGCATAATTAGGACTCACTCTCCCCAACTGACAAACCATCAGGTGAAAATCCAACACCTCGATCAAACCTTTACGGTGGCAAAATACCCAAAGGAAGCGGGAACTTATGAAAAGTGACCTTGGGGCACCGATCTCTGTCACACCCTAACGGGTGCGTTATGAACAATAGCCCCAGAGACTCCATTTCAGCCCACATATTCCTTCCGGGTAGCCATGAAGGTTTTGTTTTGGACATACTCCAAGTACTCTCGGGTATATTTGGAGTCCCCTTTTAGCCTAATTTAATCAATTCGTACTTCAATTTTAACTTAAAACATACCAAGATGCAATCGCAAAACATTCACTCCAAGCACATGCAAGCACATTTATCTTATTGATTTGACTCCATTTTAAGGCACTGGTCATTTTTGCTTCATATATATATTGTGGATCAGCTTCGTGCTTTCGTGTGTTTATTTTCGTATCTTGTCATCTTTAATTGTTTATAGTTAAAATATTCAAAATCCTAAGTAACTGATTCAGTTTAACATCACCACACTAAGAAATCATCCTTAGTAAGTTAATAGGGTCTACCCCCCCTGGCTTCGTTAGGAGTTGAGCCTAAACAGAGGAGTCAAGAACAAGGTGACAGCCTTGACTCGAGACTTTCCCCCAAGGACACACCGAGTGGCTTGAAGATTTCTGCCACGTGAGGTGTGTGAAAAGGCTGCAACACATCCCATTTTGCAATTTGGTACCCATGATGAGATTTATCCTTTAGGTTTGGTATTCCCTTATAGTCCCACCATGTCCTTGAGCAATAACTTCATACTCCTCTTGAAATTTATGCTGGCCGGTTAACTTGTTCAAGAAGTAAGCAAGTTGGAGTGTTTTCAAGTAAAAAGAATTTCAACTTGTAGACACATCTCTTGAACCGAGAAAGGTATAAATAAGCAAGAGATGGAATCATTGAAGTAATGTTGTGGAGAGAAGAATTGAAGAGAATATGTTGTGGAAATATTTGAATTCTTTGGGTATCAACAACTTGTTGATCATAGAACAAGTTTATACAACAGACGTGAATTGTGCATATCAACAGATGATGAACAACAAGAAGAGTGTAAAGTAGAAGGATACTGAGAATTATAATGTGTGAAATTTTACTCTGTAATTGATGTAGATTACATAATCATTGAAGTGACAGAATCACAAAAATCATAGATAAAACAATGTCATAGATTGTGGATTGTTGAGACGAATAAACAAAAGGTTAAGACGCAGATTAGAAAAGCTACAGCGGTCGCAAATTTGAAAGACGCACATCATAGAAAAGGTAATTATTGATTTTATTTTTCATTTGATATACAATACTTTCATATCAAGGAGGAAATAAGGGAAAAGGAAATGGATTCGTAACTTCCTTCCAGTTGGTGCTAGTGAAACAATCAAGGAGCCGAAGCTTCCATCCAATTGGAGCTAGTAAAACAATCAATGAGTTGCAACTTCATTCTAGTTGGAGTTGGTAAATTAAATCAGGGAGTCGAATCTTCCTTCCAGTCGGAGCTGGTAAAAAAAATGGGTTGTATCCTCCTTCCAGTCAGTGTTGGTAATTATAATTAGGATTCGTTGCTTCCATTCAGTTGTGGATGAAGAAACATAGATCTCAACATTCGATAGGTTGGTGCATGAATACTACGAGTTGGAGCTTGTGCAAAATGGATAGACATTTGTTCATGTTGATTCCTAAAGTTTGGAAAGTCAGCGCTTTCACAAAATAGAAGTCTTTATAGGTTGGTTCTTGTAATCAGCAGGTTGATACTTGTATATATGTCATGCTCCCATTTTGACAACAGCATGAAGTAGATCGAACCCCATGGATCCTATTGACATACTGCATTAAATCATTAATGAGGGGTTAAGATGAGGCAATTAATTAATTAGGTGTGTGCATTTAAATTTATCCATAATTGCTACCCACTTGGAATAAATAATTATAGAGCATTTAATATTATTGGCGCAATTAATATTTTTATTTGTTATGCTGAATAAATGGAGAAATTGGACCACCAATTCGAATTAGTGGATAAGGTTGGAGGAATTACTTGGAGTAGAATTCAAGTAAGCACTAGAGTCCAAAAATGATGCAAAAAATGAGAAAAGAGGAATATTTCACAAAAAGCAGCATAAATCCAGAAAGCAGGATAAAATAGGAAAAGAAGAAGAGTATGAAAAGCAGGAAAGTCAGAAAAAGAGGAAAAAGAAGGAAAGCAAAAGCAAAGCAAAGAAAGGAAATGTCCACTCATGGGTGACCTATTCTCATAGGTCACCAAGCCAAGTAGCTTTCTCAATAGGTCAACATTAATTTTATAAAAGACGTATTCCAAATCCCTTTCACAGCTTTTGCTAGTTTGAGAAATTTTATGCATGCATTTGTGCATTTGAGAATTGGGAGATGTGCCCCTAGTCAAGCATGGGATATGTGCCCAGATTTATGTGAGAGGATAATGGAATTAATCCATTTTCATTGATTTTTATTTTCATGTCCTGTAGCTTTTAAAGTCGAATTTGAAGATCAGAAAAATCATCATCCATTCCAGAGATCGAATCTCCAAGCTTCCTATGGATTTCTAGAGCTAGTTGTTGGTGTAGAAGAAGATAGATTTTTTCATGATTATTTGAGAGGTATTTTGGCCTATTTCTGATGTAATAAAATATTACTTAAGCTGATCAGTTTGAAGAGAAATTTCAGAATCATCATCACCAAGTTCAGAGATCAAATCCTCCCTCCTTCTATTCTACAACTAGTTTCCTATATGCAAGAGGAGAGATTCTTCCATCATCCTATGAGATTCATATTGTCCTATTTATGATTTAATAACATATTATTTAATGTTATTATATAATTCAATTCAATAAAAATTACAGAACTCTGATTTCTTCTCCAATTTATGCACCCCTTCTAGATTTAGCTAGAATTTGACTATCTTTCAATGAATGATTAATAAGTCAATGTGTAAAAGTCCAAATGAATTCATTCCAATTCCTGGAGTTATATAATATATTCCATGAAATTATCCAACATATGTTTCATAAATTCTACTACATTTGAGTATTTTTTGGGAGTCCAAAAGTCGAGCTAGCTGAGTAATCTTGAATTGTCATTTTACTAGTTATGCTATAATACTTGCTCAGATCTCTTTATAAATTTTTGGAATGATATATTACTGTTGAATGAATTTTATTAAATTTTATTTAACCTCTATAATATCATAAACACCCATATCCATTCTCCATTTAATTACCTCACCCATACTAGTCTGTATATGCTGAGTAACCCTTAATTTTCCTTGTGACTGTCCAGACTTGTTTAAAACCTGAATATACCTTTATGTACATGTTTGATAACTTTATTACCAATCCAAATCATTTCTCCAAATCCTCTGGTTGTGGATATGAGAAAAGTGCTTCCTAGTTTCAGGGTTAGGTGACCCACTAGCATGGAAGTAGGTTTCCGCAGAGCGGACTCTGAAACCTCGATGGTACCTGATCTAAATGTGTTATATAATACACTCTATCAATCATATTCCTATCCTTTATTACTTCCCTCTTACCACTTCCCTATGACGAAAAGTATCAATTCTTTTTCCCTTATCCGCTTAGCTTCTAAAAGTCGACTAGTTGTTTGCAAGTTTAATTTAAAACTTTAAGCTAATTTGCAAAAACTTAATATTCTGATCTGAATACCAGATCAGGGATATTACAGTGGTATCAGATCACTTTCCTCCACTCTTGTGGAAAGAAGGCTCTCTATTAACTAATTTTGTAGATTAACAATTCAAGTTGCAACCATGAGGGCTGTGCCAGTACTTGAAGATGATGACTTTGATCAGTTTGTTGAAGACAAAGAGGTGATATATGTTAATGATGGGTTTTTTCACCTTTCGCACACCTAGGGAGGGGGGATGTGGCAGAAATCTTCAAGCCACTCGGTGTGTCCTTGGGGGCAAGTCTTGAGTCAAGGCTATCACTTTGTTCTTGACTCCTCTGTTCAGGCTCAACTCCTAACGACTTGAAGGGGGGTAGAACCTATTAAGTTACTAAGGAAAAATTATTTAATATGATGATGTTAAACTGAATGAGTTACTTAGGAGTTTGATATTTAACCATAAACAACCATAGATAACAAGATACAAAAAAGAGCACATGAAAGCACAATGCTGAGACACAATATATACATAGAAATAAAATAGCCAGTGCCTTAGAATGGAGTCATAAAATAATCAATGTACTTGCATGTTCTTGGAGTGAATGTTTTGCGATTTCCTCTTGGTACGTTTTAAGTTAATGTGAAATGAGTTGATTAAAATTAGGTGGGGGGGGGGGACTCCAAATATACCCGAGAGTACTTGGAGTATGTCCAAAACTAAAACTTCACGGCTACCTGCAAGGAATATGTGGGCTGAATGGAGTCTCTAAGACTATTGTTCATAATGCACCCAAAGGTGTAACAGAGATCGGTGCCTCGAGGTCACTTTTCAAGAGTTCCCGCTTCCTATGGGTATTTTGCCACCGCTTACGGTTTGATCGAAGCGTTGGATTTTTTCCTGATGGTGGTTGATTGGGGAAGGTGAAGACTAATTAAACTAGTCACTCACATTGCTTTTGATGCAGCTTGACTGATCAGACGAACCGCAGTCAACTAAAGAGCATACACACCAAAGTCTTCTCAATTTTAGTGAGTTTTAAAGGATGTGTTTTCTTAGAAAGAAAAACCCTCCAGGAACCTCTTTCATTCCAAGTGGACCTCTATCAGGGAATCAAGGAGGGGGTTGATTTTAGAACAATTACTTATAGAAAATCAAAGATAAGAAGAAAACATAAACAAATCACAAGTTTTCTAATTATTCCTACCACGCATCTCTTTCCCCTAGCGCGTCAATCGAGAAGTCATGGGGTAAGTATTCAAGTTACTTTGATACTAAAATATGGAATAGATGATAAAGTATAAAATAATTTTATTTTGCATTAATTAAACTAATCTAAAGCGAAAAAAAGTAAGACAATGTGAAAAACGACAAAAAAGGCGTGAATCCCCCCAGATGGGGATGGGGAATGGGCTCGAAAGAGCCTATTCGGAGAATTTTTTTATTATTTGTTGTTAAAATATCAGCAAAATTATCTGAATCCTCTTGGATCTTATACAGGATGAAATCACGGCTTTAGAAATTTCCCAAAATTTTAAAATTATGGTCAAAAGAGAGACCCTTGGGGCGATTTGAACGATTCCAAATCCACTTTCGAACAATAGATTCTCTTATTTTTGTTATTATTGCTAAAATACAGCGAGCATGCTAGAATGAAATATGCCCAAAATCACTTTGGAAGTACCTTTGGTCCAGCCTACTTAAAACCAAACAAAACTAAGTTAAAACTAGCTAAAACGGTGAAAAAAGAACCAAGGAAAGCAATATTTCCTTGGGATCTTGGATTGTTGTTTGGGAATCCAATGAAATATGCACTGATTTCTAGATTTAATCTTTTTAAAATAGAAACATAAATCTAAAGCATGCAACCTATGGATTCTCTTTAAATTTCCATGCAAAACGGATGATTTCCCTAAACTAGATCTAGAATGCTTAATGCGATCTTTTAGAAATGAGATCTAGATTATGAGCTTTGAAATAATAGATATATGTAATTTTTAATTTAATATGACAAATAGAAATGATAAAAAATCTTGTAACCAAAGTAACTAGGTAAGATTTGGATTTTTATGAGGAGGAAGAGAGAGAAAGAGTGCTGGAAGCATTGAAGATCAACCGTGGAACTTTCTGGCGGAATGTCGAGGGACTATGCCTTTGAGAAAGTTTTGGAGAAAGTGAGGAACAAATATAAATCAGCGCCCTCTCCAATCTAGGAACCTACAACTGAATCCAAATACTTGCCAAAATGCTTGTGAGATCCGGTTAATGCATAAACAAAGATTTCAGAATAGCATGCATATAAACTTATAAAACATGTTGAATCTAGATCTCTAAACATGCATCAAAAGGAAGGAGATGGCCAATAAAATTATTAACAAACTCCTTTCCTATCAATATCATAATAAACTTATTATCAATCTTTTGTAATGAATCCACAAACAATCAGCAAATTATGAACATAGATACAAGTTACCTCAGTAAAACATGACAATGCTCATCCACACACACAATAACATGACACCATCTTGCCTCCAAAGCTTCTCTTTATTTCAAATGAAAAATAACAATAGTACAATAGCAATAGCACCTCAATCTCAGTTCTAACTAGCTTGAAAGAGGTAAACTGTGCTTTATTTATAGCAAAAACAGGAGATCTAGCCCAAGGGGGCGCAAATCCCAAGGAGAGAGAGATTGCAGCTACATGTGGAGTGAATCTGGGCCTGATCCGAGTCTATATAAGTCTGATCTGAGTCTCACTAAGTGCAACTATCAATCAGAAAGATGATCTGACTAACACCTCAACCTGTTGACTGAAGCATCCACCAAAACTCATCCAAATGAGCCCACACGTGGGGAGGAGAGAGGGAGGGTGAATTTCCCAAGATAACATGTTGTGGTGCACTCCCAGATCAGCCCAGATCACCTCCTTTAGTCAAGGAATTGTCAGATCCAGGAAATCCCAATCTGCTGAGACTAATTTCAGTCAAATTGGAGCAAATCCCAATGATTTAGGATTTGTGGTTTTCTCTATTATTTAATTAATTCATTGATTAAATAATCAATATTTTATTTTTAGGGATTTTTGACCCGAGTGATGGACAAATTACTCAAAACTTAGAAAAAGTGGGTCTATGGGTTTACATGGTACTCTTAGCTTGAAAATGAGCACCCCCATGACTGAAACTGATTATTGATCCCATTTTTATTACAAAACCAATTTTTCCAATTAGACTATTAAAAAATAGCCTAAGTTTTGTGGAAAAATTAAAAATTTAATAAAATTTAAAAAAATTTAAAAACCTAGGGGGACTTAGACATGTTCATATGACTCGACAATAATGCCTAGCATGTTTATACATTGACACATAGACTCTAATAACCTCAATAGGCCTAAATGCCAAGCCAACCACCCCAAGTTTGGAGGTATTGAGTGAAAAACTCAGAAATTATCAGTGGTTTGTTCAACAACCAATAATAACCAAGGGGAAAAACACCCTGGGCTGATTGGATTGACAAATAAAGTCTAAGAGACCAATTGTTTTACTGACACTATCATGCTAGAAAATTTTACTACAACTCCCCTATGGGGTATGAACATGTGATATAGTACAACAAGCACTTCCGAAGGTCTTCTGAAGTCCGAACAAATCATCTTTGTCTAGTTCACCAGGCTCACTTGATAAAAAACCACTAAGTACAACTTAGGTGGTAACAATGGTTTGCAAGTGTCAAGAGACAAGGATGTTTACTTTTATGACCACATGGAGTATGAAGAAATAAATGCGGAACTACCCATGGCTAATCCTAAGAAGGATTTAGCAAAGATGATAGATGAAGCTGAAAACTTGCCCCACCACTACAAAGAGTATCTTTCCTTGGGGGAAGTGATTTGTAAATACATTCCTTTAAAAGATTATTTTTATTGTAGGTTTGTATTTTAGCCCAAGAATGTAGATGATTATTCTTTCAAGAGTAGTGAATCATCCATAGAGGAACCAAGTTGTTCCAACTATGTGAGTAAGGAAGAAGAAAGAGAAGACAAAAATGAAGATGCAACAAAGACATATGTTGGTCCAAGCATTATGGGATTTTTTGGGTGTTCTCCTAGGTGATCTTACAAAAGTGGTAACATGAGTACTATTCCAAAGAGTAAATTTCATCAACTTTCTTGGAGAATCAATATCCATTGACAAAACTTCTTTCAAAGGAGAAGGTCATGAACCTTACAGAGATAGGAAGATGTAGTGCTTCTAATGGAAGTATTGATGAGGAAAAAGGAGAAGGGAATTTTGGTATAAATCTTTTGGATAGGAAAGATGAAGAGGATGATGAGGGCCCAAACCCATTCTCAATCATGGAAAAGGGATATGATTTACTTAGTTCTTCAAGTGATTAAGGAAAAGAAAATATCCATGAGGTGAAGTGAAAATCACCACAGGTGGTTTCCTAAGAGGAAACATTGAAGAGGAATCCACTTCAAGCTTCTTGGTGGGTGATCTCATGAGCACTGTTCAATATGTGGGATTATGTATGGCTGAAGATACATCTTTTGGATCAAAACCAAAAGATGATTACAAATCAGAGTTAGAGTCACCTCAGGAGCCACAAACGGAAGAAGAAATCAAGGCCACGCCACTAGGCTATGAAGAAGAGAAATGTGATGTCCCAAGTATGGTGTACAGACCTAAACACTCTTCAATTCTGCAAATTTATATTAAAATTTATGAATTACAAAATCTACCATTCAGTGCACTGACAGAGTAGGGAAATCAAGGTTTTAGGTAGGGAAATTTTTTAGAGGAGATCAATCAAGAGTGAGTGAATATTTGGAAATCCATTCCCCTAACACATTTAAATCTGGGACCATTGAGATTTCGGAGTCTGCACCACGGAAACTTACTTTCATGCTGTTGGGTCACCAAACCGTGAAATTAGGGAATATCGATCCATCTTTCGACCAAAGGATTAATTAATTTTCAGAGGTTATTTTCAGTCATAAAATAAGGTTATGTACTATTTATAACACTTTGGGACAACTCATAATAGTTTCGGATCAATTTGGGAAAATAAGGTAGTTTTGGCCTAGGGTGAACCTGTGCATTAGAGCATTTCAAAAGATAGTACCAAAACAATGAAAAGAGGTTCTGGATTTATGTATGGGGACTTGGGTCTATCAGTGACCCATAGGAACTTACAGATCAGTTTTTGGGTGAGAAGAACTTTGTTTATGCAAGAAATGGAAAAACTAGTTATTTTCCAATGCAAATCTAGACTAGGTTGACTTAAATGAGTAAATCTCAGCCATTTCGAATCATATTGGAATAAAAATTGTAGAGAATTTTTATGATATCATATTACATCTAATAAAATCAAAATTACAATCATCAATTAACTATAACACTCTATTCAACATTATGCATCATTACAATGCATTTTATTGACATAATACAAGGAAGGGCATGGAGATTTGAACCCTTAAATATTGAAAAATATTGGACCTATTAATGAAATATGATATACAACAATGTATGGCTGTAGGATTCTAACAAATCCTAAATCAACTCAGAGAGGTTTCTCCATAGCTCCAATGTAACCTGCAATGAGAAGGGGAGAAGAGGGGAAGAGGAGAGAGGGAATGAGAACCTTGGGGCACATCTCCCAAGAGCCTGAGGCACAAAACTCAGAAAGGAATCCTTAGCTTCATAAACATTTACATAATAAACATCTAAACTAAGAAATGGAGCTCCAGTTGTCTTTAAATAAACCTGGGTGACTTGTTGAGCAAGTCAATCACTTGTTAAGCATGTTACCACTTGCTAAACCCTAAACCTAGCCACAAATTCGCCCTCCTTGAGGAAATTATCATGTGTAAGAAAATAAATATGTTTCCCTTTCATCCACATTCATCTAATTTGGAAACGTTTCTTTCCTTCACCCATAGTTGCTATTTTTCCTTATGATATCTTTTCTTGGTTTTCCTATTTTTATGACTGAACTCCAAAAAGGAAATTGCACCCTCCTTTGTCAATTGTTGCCTCTTTTGTATTTGAATGCTTTTTCCATGTTGCTGACTTTCACACACCTATGGGGGGAACATGGCATAAATATTCAAGCCACTCAGTGTGTCCTTGCGGGAAAATCTCGAGTCAAGGCTGTCACCTTGTTCTTGACTCCTCCGTTTAGGCTCAACTCCTAACGAAGCCAAGGGGGGTAGACCCTATTAAGTTACTAAGGAAAATTAATTTAGTATGATGGTATTGAACTGAATAAGTTGCTTAGGAGTTTGAAATTAACCATTAATAACCATAGATGACAAGATGAAAAATGAGCACAAGTAAGCACAATGCTGACACACAATATATATATCAAAAGATTTAAAAAAAACTTGTGCCTTAAAACGTGAATCCCTTGAGGGGGGATGGGGAATGGGCTCGAAAGAGGCTATTCGGAAATATTTTTTACTATCAGGGGTTACAATACCAGAAAAATGATATGATTCCTCTTTGTTCTTATAAAGAATGAAACGAAGACCTTACAAAGTGAAAAAATTAAAGTTTACAGTAGAAAAGGGAGACCCCTGGGGGGATTTAGATGGCCCAAAATCCACTTTTGAACAGTAGATCCTCCTCTTTTCTGTTATACCTGCTAAAAACCAGCAATATTATTAAATTGAAATATTCCCAAGATCACTTTGAAAGTACCTTTGGGTCAGCCCACTTTTAACCAAAAACAGCTAAGTTAAATTAGTTTAAAGAAAGCGTGAAAAAGGAACCAAGGAAAGCAAGTGTTCCTTGGGATCTTGGATTTCCTTTTGGGAAGTCAATATGATGTGCACTGATTTTTGGATTTATCTTTTAAATTACAATAGAAAAATATAATGCATGCAAGCTATAGATTTCCTTTAAAATACCATGCAAAAGACGATTTCTTTATGCCAGATCTATGATGCTTATGGAAAACTTTTGAAAAATAGAGATCTATATTTTTGAATGCTTATGTATGATATCTAATGAGATATTTTGAATATGATAAATTAGAATCTCATGCATAAACAAAGTAACCAAGAAGATTTAATTTTTTTTTTAAAGAGAAGAAGAGGAGAGGAGGTTGGTTCGTTGCTTGAATGGAACAAGCTGAAAGGATGCCCTTTTGTGGAGTGCTGAGGGACAGAGTCTTGAGATTATTGGATAAGGAATGGAATCAATCCTGATCCACACCTTCATATGATTAGGAACCTACAACTAAATCACACAAGCTTGCACAACACCTTGTGAAATCTGGATATAGATGTATGAAACAAAAAATGAAAGATCATGGAAAAATAATCTTATTTAAGCATATACCTTAGATTCATGAGCATACATAATATGAATAAAAAGGAGCAAGTAATATTAATTTCCTAGTTTACACCCTTACTTGATTCAACCGAATCCTTGAAGCCAGAATACAAAACAACACAAAAATTGGAAAAAAATTGCAATTATCACATTAGCAGCATGACGCTAGGAATCCACACAATCACATGCACTACACGGTATATCCTCAAAAGCTGATTTATTCACAATGAAAATATAGTAGTATTACAATGGCACTAGCTCTTAAATCCAACTCTAACTAGCTTGGAAAGGAGGAAACTGTGCTTTATTTATAGCAAAAAATGAAACCCTAGCTTAGAGGGGGCGCATGCCTGACTGAAAGAGAGACTGAAGCTGACAAAGAGTCAAGCTGAGCCCGATATGATGGTGAAATGAGTATGATATGATGATGAACTGAGTCTGATCTGATGATGAACTCAGTCTAACTAGACTAGAACTACAAATTGGAGTGACACCTCACTCAGTGAACTGAACCAACCAATAAACAACTCCCAACTTGATCCACACATGTGGAGGAGAGAAAAAGGAGGGTGCAACCCTAGATATGCATGAGCCAGTTAAGCTCCTCTTCATCCCACATCATGCCTTCAGTCAAGGAGTGGGAAATATCGGTCAAACTAAAGCTAATGAGACTGACTTCAGTCAAAATGGAGCAAAATCCACTGATTTAGGAATTTGGATTTGCTCCACTATTTAATTAATTTTTAATTAAATTAATTAATATTTGATTTTTTGGGGGGATTTTCTCAATTGAGTGATGGAAAAATCACTCAAAACTTAGGATAAGGGGGTTTATGGGTTTACTGGGTGCTTCGAGTTAGAAAAAGAGCACCCCCATGACTGAATCTGACTTTTAACCCCAATTTTATTACAAAACCAATTTTTCCAATTAGACTATTAAAAAATAGCCCAAGTTTTGTGGAAAAATTAAAATTAAAAAATAATAAAAAAAACAAAACCCAGGGGGGCTTAGCACATGTTCATATGACTTGACCATAATGCCTAGCATGTTTATACATTTACACATAGACACTAATAACCTCAATAAGCCTAAATGCCAAGCTGACCACCCCAACTTCGGAGGTATTGAGTGAAAAAATCGAAAATTATCAGTCGTTTATTCAACAACCAATAATAACCAAGGGAAAAAATACTCTGGGATGATCAGATTGATAAATAAAGTCCAAGAGACCGAGTCTTTTATAGACACTACCATGCTAGAATATTTTATTACAACTCCCCCAAGGGGGTATGAACATGTGGTAGATAAAAAAACACTTCCCAGGAGCAAGTCTGAACGTCTTCTGAAGTTCGAACAAATCATATTTGTCCGGTTCACAAGGCTCACTTGATAACACTGGCTAAGTACAACTTAGATGGTAACATCGGGCTCCAACTGCAGGACATGTGCTCGATCTGGTCATAGGGAAAGGAGAGGATATGAGAAAACCAAAATCTCTGGTTTATACACCCTATAAAAACATCTCTACTTGAAAAGAAAACCTCAGTAGCACAAGATTTATAAGAAACCAAATGAACCATTAAGCTAGAAATAAATGTAACTAACTAATGAAAAAAAAATGTTTTATTATAGATAAGTACAAAACAGAAATGCGAAAAGTAAATGCTCTCTTTTAAGGAGCTTATTTTCCTACTCTAAGCATGATATAAAAAAAGGGCTAAGTGTAATAAAAAATCCAATGTAACCACCTAAGCATTTTATTAACATGATTTTTTTTTGCCTTGTCTTTGGTTACCAGCAAAGGTAAGGATACTTTATTCAGAAAATGAAAACCTACGTAATGCCCTGGAATGGGAAGGCTGGATGGGAGATCATAAGAATATAATACTTCATCAAATTGCTTCCCAAACTGGTATGTGCTTGCACAAGCTGCTTATATCCATGACTGGATAGGGTTGATATACAAATCAGAATGATGAGGTAGATTGACTACACCATCATACTGATCATCAAGTCTTACCGAATGATAGCTCATTGTATAAGCCCCAAGTGGCTCCAAATCATAAGGAAACTCTATATGTGAAGATGATAGTTGAGACTGATATTCCACTGATTGAATCACATCTGTCTTTTCACAACACCACTTCTCAATGTCTTCATTATTGATACCTTTGTACGGCTCTGAATGATATGACTCTGAATGATCATATAAGAGTTTTGAATGCTCCTCTTCCATAGTAGGATTTTCCCAGGTCTCCAGATCCATGCTTCCCTCTATGGAAGTATAGTAAATTGGACTTCCACAAATTTATAAATAGACACTTCCCTTGCTGGATATAGCATAGATGGGATTATCAATAATATATTCACAAAAATTCCAATAGTCATCACTGCCATCTATGTCAGATGTGATGGATTCTCCATTGCTGATATCAAGTTCTAATATCAAGTTCTCTTTGTCTTCATTACTGATACTGATATATGGCTTAGACTGATCATATGGATAAACTGCATTCTCCTTTTCCATATCAAAATTTCCCAAGGCCGCAATTTCCATGCTCTCTCCTTTAGATATGCCATAGATAGGAGAATCAACAAAACCATCAAAATTTTCTGGTTCATTATTTTCCTCATAGACTGGATTTTCCATGAATGTCTAGGACTCCTCTTCAACATCTTTGTCGGACATAAGGGAGTCTTCGTCACTTGTATCATGCTCCAATTTATACTTGTCCTCTTTTTCATACTAATCTTCTTCAGAAAAATGGGAACAAGGTAGTAAACCTTCCATACTGTCATCATTATATGGAGAACAGGTAGGAGTCCCATCATGCACATTATGGTTTTCATCATAAGTTTCACTATAAGATTCTGCAATGGTTGCATCTTTGAGTAGATCTGGAGTACAAATGTGATCATTATCACTAAAATAATCATGAAAGCATTCCTAATCATCATTATTCTCTGTTGATGTTACATGAGGAGGGTCTTCAACAATTTTTTCAACTAATGGCTCTTCATGCAAAGACTCAATGGGATCATAATGGATTTCTAAATGTTGGGTGTTGTACACCATGTTGATACTACATATCTCAGGATATTCCATATGAAACTTTTTCCAAGGAAAGAAGTACTTCAAATTGGTCTCAATGAATGATTTAGCATCGAATGATTCGATATCATTCCCATCATAATGCCACTGCTTCAAAAACATTTCAAAGAATTTTGCAAGGGAAGTAATATATTTCTCAGGAAAACACTCATGAAGCCAACATGAAACGTCCCCTTGCAGAGAATGAGCAAAAATCGCCATCATATGATCCTCATGTTGAATGTTGTTTTTACTCATATGTGACAGAAAAATCATAACATGGAATCTGGATGAGTGATCATTATCATCTCCCCGAAATCCTAGAAGGGAAGTAGATTTCATTTCACTAACGAGACGACTAGGAAAGCCAGGGATCCTAGAGAAATCAATGGGAGGAAAATCACAGGAAACTCGGACAGCAATTAGTATTCTTTTAATATCCATATCAAGAATAAGTGATCATGGAGAATGTCTGGAACTGAAAAATGGAATTGAGCTTTAAATTTCACTGTTGTGTGGGCTCACCTACACACAATCAATCTCAATTTTTTTTTTGGTGAGAAACAAGGGTTTTATCCATTTAATGGAGTTTCCATGTGAGAATAAAAATATACATTTAAGAACTCTCACAAAAATATGTTTTTCTTTTCTTTGTAAAAATAAAAAACTAAAAAAATTCAGTGGAGTCGCCAAATGAAAATAAAAGATCTACTCTAAGCATTCATCAAACAAAGAAAAAAGAAGAAGAAGAAAACAAAAGTCGTACTCCGGGAATAAAAAGATTTATCCCCGCCAACGGCGACAAAAAGTGTCATCGCCTTTCACACACCTGGGGGGAGGGGACATGGCATAACTCTTCAAGCCACTTGGTGTGTCCTTGGGGGAAAGTCTCGAGTAAAGGCTATCACCTTGTTCTTCACTCCTCCATTTGGGGGGTAGACCCTATTAAGTTACTAAGGAAAAGTTACTTTAGTATGATTGTATTGAATTGAATAAGTTTCTTAGGAGTTTGAAATTAACCATTAATAACCATAGATGACAAGATGAAAAATGAGCACAAGTAAGCACAATGTTGACACACAATATATATATATCAAAAGAATTAAACAAATAACCAGTGCCTTAAAATGGAGTCACAAAATAATCAAATGTAATTGCATGTGCTTGGAGTGAATGTTTTGCAAATGTCTCTTGGTACGTTTTAAGTTAATATGAAAAATGAGTGGATTAAATTAGGTGAAAGGGGACTCCAGATATATTCGAGGGGTACTTGGAGTATGTCCAAAAAATAAAACATTCATGACTACCTGCAAGGAATGTGTGGGCTGAATGGAGTCTTTGAGACTGTGTTCATAATACACATGTTGGTCGCTATGGGCAGACCCGGGTTTACTATGATCAACCAACAACACCCCTAGATCACTGGCCCTTTCAGCGACAGACCGTGAAGCGGCCTGAAGTCTCACTCGAAGTGACTCTAATGGGTTGGCCAAGGACTCAAGCATCTTGGACCAGGTTCTGATGCAATCCTACTGGTGGCTCGCAGCTCTCCTAGCTGCAAGATACCTCTCTGTGTTTGCGCGTCACGCAATCTCCTGCTCACTTCGCACGATTTCCTCGCCTTGCAGCTCTTCTAGCCGCAAGATATTCCTTTATACCTCCACGCGGTCCTTTCCTGCGGCGCGCACTGTCTCCGACCCGTGATATCTCCAACCTTATCGCATCACCATGCATGGTGCGACACACAGTTCCTGCCCAACGCTATGTCCTTCACCTACAGTATCGCGCACCACAGCTCCTCTGCTGGTGCGGTATCACCTCTCTGTGATATTCTACCTCCGCGGTTTAGTGCACTTAGCGTTGCTTGTGTCGGCGTGCAAGGCTTAACATACAAGGCTATTCAATACTGCTATAGAGACTATTTTACGCAAAACATAAATGAACCATAAACAGCGTTCCAAAGGCATTAACCTATATTTACCCTTCTATATCACTGTGAGCTGATTAACACATTCATTCATTAAACTGTAAACAAAGTCCATAAACTGACTGAGAAATGCATAAGTAAACATAACACATAAACCAATCGCATAACACTGATTTTAACGTGGTTCACCTCCAGAGTGGAAGTTACGTCCACAGAACTGTGTTTTCTATTATAGCTCAAGGGAAGGTAAAACACAGTTCTGCTGCACCGCATATGCAGCTTAAGATCTTCTCTTTTAGATCTCTTTTCTCTTCTATATTTCTCTCTTACAATACACTCTTCCCTCTTTGTCGATCCATGCGGATCGTCCTACGCACATTCTATAAGCCAGCTACTGGTTACAGTAAGATTGCTAATGCTAATAACAGAACCAGAGCTGGACTTTACAACAGTCTAATAATCTACAGAGCGACTAGCTAACAGTCTAAGTGCCCAAAAATTGTCAATAACCTGACCCACTAACCAACCCTTTTACAATACAAAATATGTCCTTTTATAGGCAGCCCGAAGGTCTTGCCATTACAACACTGTGGGCCTGTCCCAACAGTAACCCAAAACCTAACTAGTGACAGTCGGCCCTTTCTATACTTGAGGTAGCTGCTTTCTGTCACACCACAGCACTCTGCGGTCTTCCATGCTTCCCGGCACTGATCATGGGTACTATGCACCGATTCTCATTTCTGTCCTTCGCCTTCAATGCTTCAGCCTCGTTGCTCCTTCTCCTTTATGAGGGTCGCTGAGCCCTCCTGTCTTCCACCGCTGCCTTCAATGCAGTGGTTGAGCTCTCTCTTCTTGGCCGCTCAGGTACCATTGTCTTCTTGACTTTTCTATCTTAAAGTCATGGTTTCCGGCTCTGCTCTCCAGCTGGAAACGTGCTACGGTGTCGTAGCTCTGTCTTAACTTCTTTCCGCCAAAACTTATCATTCTGACAAAACTAGCAGCTTCTTCTGTAGCTGCGGGACCCTGCTCCAACAACACCCACTAGGGTGTAACAGAGATCGGTGCCTTGAGGTCACTGTCCAGGAGTTCCCACTTCCTTTGGGTATTTTGCCACCGTTTACGGTTTGATCGAGGCATTGGATTTTTGCCTGATGGTGGTTAATTGGGGAAGTTCAAACCTAATTAATCTATTCACTCACATTGATTTTTATGCAACTTGACTAATCGAATGAACCGCATCCAAAACATAGAGCATACACACCAGAGTCTTTGTAATTTTTAGTAAATTTAAACGATGTGTTTTGATTAGAAAGAAAACCCTCCAGCAACCTCTTTCGTTCCAAGTGGACCTCAATAGGGGAATCAAGGAGGGGTTTTATTTTAGAAATATTGCTTGCATAAATTAATGATGAAGTAGCAAAAAAGAAACAAACCACATGTTTTCTAGTTAGTCCTACCATGCATCTCTTTCCCTTTTCGGGTCAATCAGGAAGTTGTGGGGTAAGTATTAAAGTTAATTTGAATTTGTAACATGGAATATATCATAAAAGTAATCAAAGTATATTATTCTGCATAAATTAAACTAATCTAGAGCGAAAAAATAAGAAAATGCAAAAACAAAAAAAAAGGACGCGA
The DNA here is from genome assembly GCA_001517045.1 of Pseudotsuga menziesii. Taxonomy (NCBI): domain Eukaryota; kingdom Viridiplantae; phylum Streptophyta; class Pinopsida; order Pinales; family Pinaceae; genus Pseudotsuga; species Pseudotsuga menziesii. The sequence continues at coordinate 192,475 of LPNX010922014.1, read as the reverse complement.
ATCCCCTAAGGGGGGATGGGGAATGGGATCGAAAGAGCATATTCGGAAATATTTTTTATTGTCAGAGGTTAAAATGCCCAAAAAATGATATGATTCCTCTGTTTTCTTATATATAATGAAACCAAGACCTTACAAAGTGCAAAAATTAAAGATTACAGTAAAAACGGGAGACCCCTCGGGGGATTCGAATGGCCCAAAAGCCACTTTCGAACAAAAGATCCTCCTCTTTTCTGTTATAACTGCTAAAAACCAGCAATATTATTAAACTAAAATATTCCCAAAATCACTTTGAAATTACCTTTGGTTCAGCCGACTTTTAACCGAAAAAAACTAAGTTAAACTACTTTAAAAAAATGGTGAAAAAGGAACCAAGGAAATTAAGCTTTCATTGGGATCTTGGCTTGAATTTTGGGGAGCCAATATGATGTGCACTGATTGATGGATTTATCTTTTAAATTATGACAGAAAAATATGATGCATGCAAGCTATATATTTCCTTTAAAATACCATGCAAAAGACGATTTCTTTATGCCAAATCTATTATGCTTATGGAAAACTTTTGAAAAGCAGAGATCTAGATTTTTGAATGCTTATGTATGAGATATAATGAGATATTTTTCATATGATAAATTAGAATCTCATGCATACACAAAGTAACCAAGAATATTTTTTTTTAAAAGAGAAGAAGAGGAGAGAAGGTTGGTTCGTTGCTTGAATGGAACAAGCTGGAAGGAGGCCCTTTTGTGGAGCGTTGAGGGACTGAGTCTTGAGCTTATTGGATAAGGAATGGCATCAATACTGATCCACACCTTCATCTGATCGGGAACTTGCAACTAAATCACACAATCTTGCACAACACCTCGTGAGATCTGGATATAGATGTATGAAACAAAAAATGAAAGATCATGCAAAAATAATCTTGTTTAAGCATATAAATTAGATTCATGAGCATACATAATTTGAATAAAAAAGAGCAAGTAATCTTACTTGCCTAGTTTACACCCTTACTTGATTCAACTGAATCCTTGAAGCTAGAATACAAAGTAGCACAAAAATTGGAAAAAAAATTGCAATTTCCACATTAGCAGCATGACGTTGGGAATCCACACAATCACATGCACTACAGGGTATAGCCTCCAAAGCTTATTTATTCACAATGAAAATATGGCAGTATTACAATGGCACCAGCTCTTCATTCCAACTCTAACTATATTGGAAAGGAGGAAATTGTGCTTTATTTATAGCAAAAACTGAAACCCTATCCCAGAGGGGTTGCATACCTGAATGAAAGAGAGACTGAAGATGACGAAGAGTCAAGATGAGCTTAATCTGATGGTGAACTGAGTCTGATATGATGATGAGCTGAGTTTGATCTGATAATGAACTGAGTCTAGCTGGATGAATTGAGTCTAATTGGACTAGAACTGCAAATTGAAGTGGCACCTCACTTAGTGAACTGAGCCAACCAACAAACAACTCCCAACTTGATCCACTCTTGTGGAGGAGAGAAAAAGGAGGGCGCAACCCTAGATTTGCATGAGCCAGTTAAGCTCCTCTTCATCCCACATCATGCCTTTAGTCAAGGAGTGGGAACTCCCAGACAAACTGAAGCCAATGAGACTAAATTCAGTCAAAACAGAGAAAAATTCACTAATTTAGGAATTTGGATTTGTTCCATTATTTAATTAATTGTAATTAAATTATTACTATTTTTTTTTGGATTTTCTCAACTAAGTGATGAAAAAATCACTCAAAACTTAGGAAAAGTGTGTTTATGGGTTTACCGGGTGCTCCAAGTTAGAAAATTAGCACCCCCATGACTGAATCTGACTTTTAACCCCACTTTTATTACAAGACCAATTTTTCCAATTAGACTATTAAAAAATAGCCTAAATTTTGTGGGAAAATTAAAATAAAAAATAAAAAAAAAACAAAACCTAGGGGGACTTAGCACATGTTCATATGAATCAACCATAATGCCTAGCATGTTTATACATTGACACATAGACTCTAATAACCACAATAGGCCTAAATTCTAAGCCTACCACCCCAAATTTGGAGGTATTGAGTGAAAAACTCAGAAATTATCAGTCGTTTATTCAACAACCAATAATAACCAAGGGAAAAAACAATCTGGGCTTATCGGATTGATAAATAAATTCCAAGATACCGAGTCTTTTATAGACACTACCACGCTATAACATTTTATTACAACTCCCCCAAGTGGGTATGGACATGTGGTAGATAAAAATAAACACTTCCCAGAAGCAAGTCTGAAGGTCTTTTGAAGTTTGAACAAATCATCTTTGTCCAGTTCACCAGGCTCACTTGATAACATCGACTAAGTACAACTTAGGTGGTAACATGCCATATATTTTGGCACTTTCCCTTTTCCTGTCGGATTGATTTTTTCATATAGTTTGTAATTTTCAGCCTTGGCAAGTTGGCTTGCCCAAGTGGCCCTCTTGTTAATGGAAACTTATTTTCCACCTAATTAATTGCATAATAATATTTAATGACAATTAATATACCAAGTACATGCCTCATAAGTGACATTTAAATAAAATATCCTAGGTTAATTTGCTTAATGCATCTTTTGACCCCTTTGATGCTAGGCAAGGTCAACACCTTAGGCGATCAAAATGTGGGGATATGATAGTCCTCCCCTCCCAAGTTTGCTTGTCCTCAAGCAGAAGCACCACAAAGTGTTGCAAATTTGTCCACCATGTTTCTGCTGCACCACTTTGATCATAGTCATTTCCCTTATACCACTTCCTTTAGAAAAATTGCTAACCCAGTTAAGGTAATTGAGTATAATTCTTGGATCCCACTGCCTCCTCTGTAAGGACCCAAATTTTGCTTCCACCTTTTGAACTATGTCATTCCTAAGAATGTCGGGATCCCATGGTTTTATCTACCTCATTCCACCCATCGGTATAAACAACAAAATTTTATCATTATAGAGGATTAAAATGAGGTTATTAAAATCATACCACCATATTGGAAGCTCATCTCTCCCCATGCCAAACTGAAATTTTTTTAAACACTCCCACCAGACATGGAATTCCTCATCTTCTATCTTTGTTTTGGTGCAAAAACTCAACATTATGCTACTTGTTCCACCAAACAGACTCAAGTGGAACTTCCATGAATAGCCATGCATGATGAAGACATCAAATAGATGCCTATGATGTTTCTTGTACACACAGAAATGGAATGGTAAATGTTTCATATCACATGGCTGAACCATTAAGTCATCAATGGAATATGTGGGAGCCTCCTGCTCCTCATGTGGCATCAATAGGAAAAATCCCTTGATCCAATTTCCATGTTGATGTAATTGTAACTTCGGAATGTATTCATCTGTATATCTTATGTATTGTACCCCGATGTTTATTCTGGGATGTGTCTGTAATGTAATTGAGTCATGTCATACTCCAATGTTTATTCTGGGAAGTTTCTATAATATAAACAAGTCATGTCAAGTCATTGTGGGTAACCCTCCTATTGGTCAAGGGTTAAAGTCCCCAGAGTTGTGGGGCCCTAGTGTTATTATACTATCCTAGAGAAGTCGACCCTAGGTGATTCATTGTAAGTCGAGGCAATAGTCCCCACCATTGTGTTAAGGATAACCTCCTTGTTGGTCAGAGGAGGCAATGTCCCCACAAGTTGTGGGGCACTAGGGTTATTAGACACTCCTAGAGATGTCAGCTCTAGTAAGTAATTGTTAGGTGAGGTCGACATGTTGGAGTGCCTTTCAAGTGAATGAAAGAATATAAATAGAGAGTGAGTCTCTCTATTTATCACACACACACTCACTCATTAGGGAACATGAGTGAGAGGAGAAGTTGTTGGGACAAGAGAGAGACTGCTGCTGTCAGGAGATCATCTTTATATTTTTGAGTTTTACTTTTGGTGCTGATTCTATCTCTAAGGAATTTGGGGGGTTTTCTCCTTTATGGTTTCCCCAAGGAAAATTCTTTGTGTCTCTTGTCTCTTGTGTTTTTATTGCTATGCATGTTATTCTCTCAGTTAAAGATCCTAAGATCATAATGCTAGCTTGAATGATAAAAATATAACATGGAATCAGAGCTAACCTGAGAAGAAGACATTTTGCAGTTGCAGAAGTCAGGGATTCTTACTTTCTGGGTCTCTCTCCATAATCTATGAGAAAAAGTATGCTAGGCTGACTCTCCATTGAAGGACGCATCTTTCTATCGAAGCTGAATTCAATTCTGAGCATTTTCAGTTTTGGTGTAGGAAATTAGGGCTTCTTATAGAAGAGGAATTTTAGAGTGAGCCCAGAATAGGATTTCTCTCCTCATAAAAATCAAAGTCTAGAGACCTGGATCAATATTTTTGGTTGGGCATAACTCCAGGAAAGTCAAACCCTAGTTTGAGCCCAAGCTAGAAAAACCCTAAAATACTAAAACTTATAACTTTTGGTACATTCTCTATATCTTGGGATTGGAGAAAGATAAGGAGTAGAACATTGCAGAGACCAAAGATAAAATCCTGATTTACACCTTGTCCAAACTTTACCCTCATATTCACTTTATTTTGGGAGATATGTTCCCTCCAAATTAGGGTTCCAGCGTCTTCTAGAATTCATCCCTAAACAGGACACCTGGGGAGAATTGCTATATCTTGGGCTAAAAAGGTCCAAATGAAATTTTGGAAGATGTTCCAGAAAGGGAACGGAATTTTATTTCTTTGGTTTGAGTTTCCGAATCAGCATATGAACATGTGACACGTGTCAGTCCATACAACTTCACTGTTATGAAACTTCCTGTAAAAGGTCACCTTGGAAAAATAATCATAAGTCTCAATTGGTGAAACCAATTCTGATGAAACCTATGGTGTTGGAACAGGGACATGTGAGGCTGCCTTAGAACTAAGTTTCAGACATAGAGGAGCAATAATGTAGGAGACACCATAGAAACAGTAACAGGAATTTCTGCAGAAGAAATTGGAAAACTAGGGCTTCCTATTCTGGGAGGTTCCCTCCACTGTTTTCAGAAAATGAGTACATTGGAAAGCTCAGATTGAAGAGATATATCTTTCTATCCAATCATATATGAAAGATTCCAATTTTTTAAAATTAGGGTTTCTTTGACAAACCCTAGTTCAGCTAGCTCTGGAACCAGGACGGACACCTCAAATCGGTAAGATCTAATCTTTTGCTATTTTCATTTGAGGTTCTTATTTCAAAGTGATCTATCACATCAGCTTGATGATAATCTTGGTGAATTTGACAACCTCCAAGCATGAAAGTATATGATCTCTCTGAATAAAATGAATTGGACACCCACATGAGTGGAGAGGTTCCAGTTCCAGAGGGAGATGAGGCTAAAAGCCTTACACCAAAAGAACTCGGTCAAGCCCAAGAAGATCATTGTTGATTCAATCACGGATCACCTTATAACACAAGTTTCTTCCCTAATGACACCGAAGATGTTTGATTCCTTGACCAAGCTATTTGAAGGGAAGAACATTAATCGGAATATTACCTTAAGAAATAAGTTTAAGAATGTGAAGATCCAGAATGCAGAGACCATATAGTCATAAGGGTCTCTCAAATCAATATACAAATTAAAGCAATAAAAGAAGTGAAGAATGCAGAAGTGATGATAGCCACCTTGAATGACCTCCCAGGATCATGGGATTCATTCATTAAAGGAATGTGTGATAGAATGAAGTGATTACTTTCAGTAGACTCTGGGAAGAAGAAGAAGCTCGACTAATAATAAGAAAAAAGAAGATGGGAGCAACTGAAGATCAAGATCTCACCATCCAAATAAGATCCCTCAAGCAATGAGGAATATGAAGAACTCAACTCTTGAAGAACCTCTTATCCACCTTAGCATTTGGATAAGAAACAATGCTATTATGAATGAAGAAGACGATGAAGCTGAAGGATCAAGAAGGAGTCCACCCACAAAACAAATAAAAGATAAGTATTCAATTATCATCTCATGATATTGTTTTGTTATGCATTTGTTTATATTCAGTTGATGTATTATGCATGATAGAATGTTTGCATTAATGACAGTATACTACTAATATGCATGTGATGGGTAAGTAGCTCATGGTGCTATACAAATCTCCATTGTTACTTATCTAGAATGAAACCTCTTTGCTGACATATTGGATTAGTGCACAATCTCAATGTTGTCTTGGTAGAGATGGAAGGCATCTAGAAAAGTTTCCGTGAGATATGGATGAATGTTGTATTGGCTAAAATAGTTGCATGATCATATATTTATGCATAAGAACTTGCCAGTATGAATATTCCTTATGAAATTTTTCTAACCATACAAATGCATTTGACTTGTAGGAAAGATTGCATACATAACTGCCTACAAGAAAAGAAGAATGAGACTTGTTTCAAAGAACAAGTAACGACAGTTCAATATAAAAAATAATATGACGAATGCAACAACATCATTGATGCAGAACCTTACAAGAAGAAAGGGAAGACCAGTTCAATAATAATGATGTCTAGAATGCAGTATCGATACATGAAGGAAAGTTCATAGTTCCATCATGCAGTAGATGGAAACATCGTGGGATACAAGGCAAGATTCGTAGCACGAGGCTTCTCATGAAAAGAAGGCATAGACTACGAAGAGACATTTGCAGCCAGTGGGAGTTGAAAAATTTACATGATGAGCTTGATGAAGATATTAACCTTTTCTAGAAGGTTGAAGATGAAATTCTATACACTAGATCAGGGATGATTTTAAGGAACCATACTTATTTAAAAGTGTATAAATGTTGGTGAATATTACCAATTCTTAAAACACCAACTATAAAATGATTGGTGATATGTTTCAAAAAATAATTTAATTTCCAAGGATTTTATATCATTTATATAATAATTTGGCAATTTTTAAGGTGAAAAAATTTTACCCCATCAAAATTGGGCGAAACAAGGCTTCAAAAAATGCAAAATGGTGAATCTTTTTTGGGAGAAAAACATGGAAAAAAATCCCACTGGGCTAAAATTTGCCCCTAAAATTATCCCTGCACTAGATGGATACATAGAATAATAGTAGCATAGGAATCTACTTTTCACTCTGGTACAGAATGTTTCAGTGCATAGAGTATGAAAGATAGAGGGAGTATGATGCTCCACTTTAGAGGGAGTGACTACAAAATATCTTGAGGTTCGACATGGTACGATAGGATGGATAGATTACTAATGACTCTAGTATTTACTGAGAGTAAAGTGGATTCCAACCTTTGCTTCAAGGTTGAAGGTGGAAGATCAGTGATGCTCCTATTATGTGTCGATCCACTCTTTTCTAGGCATGGAGGTGTGGCAGAATGCGGATGGAATATTCCTTGGACAAGGGAAGTATGCAGTAGAGATCCTAAAGAGGTTCAGGATGATGGACTGCAAGGCCATGACCACACCTATGGCATCGAACATGAGGCTATTGAGTGATTCTTCATCAAATATTGTTGATACTACAATGTATCGTCAGATGATTGGGTCCTTAATGTACCTAACGAACACAGACTAGATATTTTCTTTGTTGTTCACCTGATGGTTGCAAAGCATGCAGTGAGGTACCTGGGGGGTACAGTTGATTATGGGCTCAAGTATGAGGTGAGTCAAAAGATTAACCTAGAGGGTTATGTCGATTCAAATTGGGTAGGCAATGCCATCGATAGGAAGAGCACTTCAGGGTGTTGCCTCAGTATGGGATCATGTGTGATCTCTTGGTTTAGCAAGAAGCAATCATGTGTGGCACTGAGTACAACTAAAGTAGAGTATGTCACAACTTGTTCATATAGTTGTGAGGTAGTATTGCTAATGAAGCTACTGTCTAATTTATTTGATATTTAGTTAGATGCTACTTGTATAAATTGCGACAACCATAGTTGTGTGAAGTTGTCGGAGAACTCGGTGTTCCATGACAAGTCGAAGCATATCGAGATCAAGTATCACTATATCAGGGATATGGTGTAGAGGGGAGCAGTGAAGCTCTAGTATGTTACAACAGACAATAATATAGCTGATTTATTGACAAAGCCATTCACCAGAGTGATGTTTGAGTACTTCAAGGAGAATCTTCATGTTCTCCAGATCGAGGTCCCTTCCAAGGGGAAGTGATGAGTCCGGAATCCATTTTGACGAGTAGGTCAGATGTAAGGGCTGAGCCATTCTTTCATGGTGAGAGGATTGGTTCCTTCCATGTCAGATATGAGTGCTAATATATTTTGATATGACTGTAGGATTGGTTCCTACATGATCAGATATAAGGGTTGTTTCCATTCTTGGAATGGAGGTGCCTGGTCAGTTACTAGGAATACTTGGTCTAGGACCGAGGGCCTTTCTGAAACGATTGTAAGATGTGGTCTTACATGATCAGATGTGAGCACATGGCCATTCTGATGTGATTGAGGGATTGGTCCCCACTTGATTAGATATAAGGGATAATGCCATTCTCTGGGAGAATGGAGGCACCTTGTCAGTTACAAGGTAGCTCAGTCTGGGACTGGGGGCTATTTTGATGTGACTGTAGGATTAGTTCCTACAAGATTAGATGTGAGTGCATGCCATCCTAAAAAGTAGGTCAAATGTAAGTGTTGGGCCATTCTGACGAGTAGGTCAAATATAAGGGCTGATGCCATTCTCTGGGAGAATGGAGGCACCTGTTTAGTTACCAGGTAGCTTAGTCTGGGACTAGGGGCCATTCTGATGTGACTGTAGGATTGGTTCCTACAAGATCAAATGTGAGTGCATGCCATTCTGACGAGGAGGTTATATATAATTTCTAGGCCATTCTAACGAGTAGGTTATATGTGAGGGCTCGACCATTTTGACATGAGAGAGGATGAGGTTCCTTCCATGGTCAGATGTAAGGGCTGGGACATTCTAACATGGTGAGGGGATTAAGTTACTCTCATGGTCAGATGTGAGTGCTAGGCATGCCTTTTTGACAAGTCAAGGTCAGATGTAAGTGTTGGACGAGCCATTCTGACTTAGGGTCAGATATAAGCGCTGAGAAAGACCTACATGGAGGCTAGGCCTACAACCAACATGAAAAAGGGATGGCTATGTAGAAATTCCTATGACGAGAATAATCATGAGATAGCACATGTGGTACTGATCCATATTGAGTGACGATATAGACCCAGTGATGATGACTCAGCAGTGATGATCTAGATCGAGTGATGACCTAGATTCAGTGATGATGATCCCGCAATGATGATCCAGATCCAGTGACAATGATCCAGATCTAGTGATGATCTAGATCCAGTGACAATGATCCAGATCGAGTGATGATCCAAATCCAGTGATGGTGATCCAGATGAAGTGATGATCCAAATCCAGTGATGATGATCCAAATCCAGTGATGATCTAGATCTAGTGATGATGATCCAGATTGAGTGATGATCTAGATCCAATGATGATGATCCAGATCCAGATGAATATGACAAGAACTCAATGATGATCCAGATGATATAGAGAAGAATACTTGTGCTAATAAATTGTGTCGAGAGAATACCTTCCTAGTTAAGAGGGAGTGTTGATGTAATTTTAACTTCAGAATGTATTCATCCTATTATGTATTGTACCCCAATGTTAATTCTGGGATGTGTCTGTAATGCAATTGGGTCATGTCATACCCTAATGTTTATTCCAAGAAGTTTCTATAATATAAACAAGTCATGTCAAGTCATTGTGGGTAACCTTCCTATTGGTCAAGGGTTAACGTCCCCGCAGTTCTGGGGCCCTAGGGTTATTAGACTATCCTAGAGAAGTTGACCCTAGGTGAGTCATTGTAATTTGGGGAAATAGTCCCCACCATTTTGTTAAGGATAAAGCTACTTATTGGTCGGAGGATGCAAAGTCCCCACAAGTTGTCATGGCAATACTATACAACGGACTCCCATACCCTAAAGGACAAACTATCGGCATGGGCACCAAATGCAAATAAGGAGCTAACTACGGTACCCATGTAAGGTCAAGCTCTACCATTATAATAATGCCACTTCTAAAACAACAAGAAGGTTCCATGATAATATAGAATGGTTTCGTACCTACGGTTATAATGAAATGGTCATAAGGTCATGCAAAATGCAAACGGTGGTGAAACTTAACCTATATGCCAGTTTAGACATGATACATGAAATCGGCATGAACGGGTCAAAACAATGATTGAAACAACACTCAAAATGGTCTCCTACATCATATATTATTCAAAAATGGTCCAAAAGGGTCAGAAACAGTCCAAAACTATAGAAAAGGGGGTAAAAATTTTCAAAAATTTGAAAAATTTCTATAAATAGTAAAAAATTCAAAACATTATATAACATTTTAAATTTTTACCCAATTGAGTTTAGAACTTCAAACGTGAATTCTGGGAGATCCATCCGGCGGAATCCCACACCATTTGTCCTTTAGGGTGTGGGATTCCATTGTATAGTATTGCCATAACATTTCGCAAGAGCGTGATACTCCTATTGATCTTTTGTTGGCATGTTTCCCTAGGACTCCCTTATGTCAAGTTGTAATTGCATTATCATGAGGTTTTGCTACATCATTGAGCCTTATGTCGGCTTCCTTGACTTTGAGTATCAGCCATATAGCCTGAGCTTGTCGCATGTCTAGCCATGAAGAGCCATTTTATATATCCTTTGCAGCTTGAATCCCTATTTTTATTAGGAGGGGAGTTTCCCTCAAGTGTCTCTATCCTACACATGTGTCCTTGCATTGAGCATAGGTATGTTCCATGTGTCCCCTGATCGATGGATTATCTCAAGTGTTCTACCTCAACACATTTATTCACACTTGTTATTTTGCACTCTAGTACCTTGATTCCCATTTTCATTATCGATGGGTGATCTCGCGTCTGTTAACGATATACATCAATGACTGGTAATCAGACGGTGGATTACTATGTTCGACTTGGACACCTCTATTCACATAGTAGGACATGTACTCATAGCGGTTTGTGTAGAAGACCTTCCAGATTGGTGGCATCTCTTATATGCTACCTCCTTGATCATGCCAGTGTTCATGAGATTTCAGCTCTCGTGACTTGATTCCAATATATGTCAGACATTTCCAGCCACTATGGAGATATTGATCCATTATATATCTTCATCCTTCATGAAGATCATGATCGTTTGTATATATTCATCATGGAGATTCTGATCTATTTATATTGTACGTGGCGATGACCACACATGTCATATTGTATCATGCCTATTCATGGCCATTGTACTCTTATGTATCCAGGATTGTTGTATCTATTTACAGTTATATGCAAAGCTTTATCATTATATTGTACTAATTGGATGGCTGGTTCTTCCACTGGGTTCTTCATCACTTCACTTCTGGGATGGAATTATAATGTATTTTGGCCATCATATGACCCCTCTAAGCTCACACATTAGGGGGCATCTGTTATAGCTGATTTTACCACACCTGATGAATCACACTTTTATTTCCCTCTGCAGACTCCTTAGACCCCATGGACCATTTTCGTTCCTTTGATGTTTCCAAGATCATCCCTAAAAACATGCTAAAATTTCCATACGTGACTTTTAAACCCTTTCTCGCGTATATACGCAGATTGACCCCTAAGACCATGTACATTGGGATGTGTGCAAAAGGCCAAATTATTTTGGAGTTTTCCTTGATGTGGATCTGACTCACTTGTCTCTTGGCCTTCCATATGCCTTGAGATCACTCAAATTCGACCTTTCATTACCCCATTGAAGAGCTATATAAGGAACCCTTTGGATACATTGAAGGCATATGAGGAATTGAGAGCAAGAGAACTATAGTCCATTATTGCCGGAGCTTATACTTGAGTCTGCATCCCTTTGTCCCTTGGAGCACTTTTTTGTTCTTCCCAAGCTTGCCTTTTGATTGTGAGCTTGCTGTGGAGAGCTGGAGGATTGAAGTGGTGGAGGCCCAAGTGGGGGACTCAGTTTCTCTGATTCACAGACATGCCTTTCCTATATGCAAGAGAAACCAAATAACTAACACTAAAGGATCTCGATTCGTACCTTATTCCAGATGGTTGATGTAGATCCCCATTGAGCTTTCCAACTTCAGCTTGAATTGATAAATTGCTTCCTCAACATTCAATAAAAAAGACAAGCATACTATATATAACTGTGTTAGCTCTAATCTAGCATATATAATCAATAACATATAAGAATTTGAAATCATCCATGGATAAAATATTCATTCAAATACACATTATTGGATAGGAAAAGATATTTCTATTAATATAAAATAGAGATTACAATAGAGACAACCTCTGTCGGCAAGTCTACGAATCGGAGAAACTGAGTCCCCCACTTGGGCCTCCATCACTTCAATCCTCCATCTCTTGACAACAAACTCACAATCAAAAGGCAAGCTTGGGAAGAACACAAAATTTCTCTGAGGGACAAAGGGATGCAGACTCAAGTATAAGCTCCAGCAACAATGGACTATAGTTCTCTTGCACTCAATTCTTTATATTCCTTCAATGTATCCAATGGGTTCCTTATATATCTCTTCAATGGGATAATGAAAGGTTGAATCCAAGTGATCTCAAGGCATATGTAAGACCAAGAGACAAATGAGTCATATCTACATCAAGGAAAACTCCAAAATAATTTGGCCTTTTGCACACATCCCGATGTACACGATTTTAGGGGTCAAATCCGCGTATATACGCGAGAAAGGGTTTAAAAGTCGCGTATGGAAATTTTATCATGTTTTTAGGGATGCTCTTGGAAACATCAAAGGAACAAAAATGGTCCATGGGGTCTAAGGAGTCTGCAGAGGGACAGGGAAGGCCATAAAAGTGTGATTCACCAGGTGTGGTAAAATCAACTATAACAGATGCCCCCTAATGTGTGAGGTTAGAGGGGTCATACGATGGCTGAAATACATTATAAGTCCATCCCAGAAGTGAAGTGATGAAGAAACCAAATAAATAACACTAAAGGATCTCGATTCGTACCTTATTCCAGATGGTTGAGGTAGATCCCCATTGAGCTTTCCAACTTCATCTTGAATTGATAAATTGCTTCCTCAACATTCAATAAAAAAGACAAGCATACTATATATAATTGTGTTAGATGTACTCTAGCATATATAATCAATAACATATAAGCATTTGAAATCATCCATGGATAAAATATTCATTCAAATACACATTATTGGATAGGAAAAGATAATTCTATTAATATAAAATAGAGATTACAATAGAGACAACCTCTGTTAGCACGTCTGCGAATCGGAGAAACTGAGTCCCCCACTTGGGCCTCCACCACTTCAATCCTCCATCTCTCGAAAGTAATCTCACAATCAAAAGGCAAGCTTGGGAAGAACACAAAATTTCTCTAAGGGACAAAGGGATGCAGACTCAAGTATAAGCTCCAGCAACAATGGACTATAGTTCTCTTGCTCTCAATTCGTCATATGCCTTCAATGTATCCAAAGGGTTCCTTATATAGCTCTTCAAATGGGTAATGAAAGGTCGAATCTGAGTGATCTCAAGGCATATGGAAGGCTAGGAGACAAGCGAGTCAAATCCACATAAGGAAAACTCCAAAATAATTTGGCCTTTTGCACACATCCCAATGTACGTAGTTTTAGGGGTCAAATCAGCGTATAAACACGAGAAAGGGTTTAAAAGTTGCATATGGAAATTTTAGCATGTTTTTAGGGATGGTATTGGAAACATCAAAGGAAACAAAATGGTCCATGGGGTCTAAGGAGTCTGCAGAGGGACAAGGAAGGCCATAAAAGTGTGATTCACCAGGTGTGGTAAAATCAGCTATAACAATTATGAGGGGATGGTCTCTGTCAGACAGTAGGTTCATATAGCTCTCCTTCATCTTGGCCATTCCATATTTCAGTGCTATGCACTCCTCCAGAAAGGATTCTCCTTCCATTTCTCCTCCAAAAGCTTTCCAACAACATCTGGCCACCGAAGCATTGATGTCAACAAGGTTTTTCAAGGCTTCCTTAAGCTTTTCTCTGTCCTCCTTAAGTGGTCCACTCAAATTATGTGGCTCACAAAGAATATCCTCCATCAAGTTCCCTTCATCCAATGACTGACATACATGCTCAAATTACTTATGGTAGAAATCCATATCATATGTTACTTTCTTAGCACACAAATCAACAATACAAGATCTTATCAATTCATGTACACTATATGAAGGGGAAGGTGTATCCTAGGGTTGAAATGAAGTGTAATCTCTGAAAAAATCAGAAAGTAACTCATGATTTGGAATTTAATCTTCATCATGCTACCAGTAAGTACAAAAATCTGAACTCTGTGCATCACTTTGCATCATATTTGTTTCCTTCGAATTTTCTACTTCACACACAGCTGGTGGGGGCTTGTATTCCACTTCATTTGGAAGTTCAATTGATGATTTCAGATATGAAATATGTTCTTCTTTTGGATATGATCCAAAATATCCATTATCATCATTAACAACCTCACCCTCCTCTGCACTGATTTTGGGTTCACTAATAGAAAAACTAGGAGTGAATTCTTTTCCCTCACCATTGTCCTTCATTCTGCAGTCCTCATAGGCAAGTTTAATGTTTTCAATATCCCATGAATCAGATGGCTGCAAGTAATAATGGTTGATGCAAAAATCATATCCCTTATCATCCATGTTCTTCACATTACCATCTTCCCAAAGTGATACTAAGGTGGCCTTATCCTCCACCAAATTTTCTGCTTCACACCCAAACGGTGTGGCCTTGTCTTCTTCTTCCTTACATGGATCCTGAGATGACTGTAACTCTGATTTGTATTCTTATTTTGGATCTGATCCAAAATATTTATTTCAACCAGCATATGAACCCACATTCTTAGCAAAGGTCTGAAGATTACTCACAAGGAAACTAGATGTGCATTCATGCTCATTCTGTTCTTGGAGTAATGGGAAACAAGTAAGATCATCTGGAGCATCTTGTTTCAAGCAAATTGAGGTTTCTACTTCTTTAAAGGTACTATGATCATTAATTTCAGATACTCTTGTTGAAGAAAAACCAAATAATCTCATATTGGTTGAACATGCTGATGGATTTGATGACTCTTCACTTTTGGTTCCTTCTTCCTCCTCATTGCTCAGAGAGGTGGAACAAATTGGTTCCTATATGGATGAATTGTTTCTATTGAAAGAGTAATCATATAAATTCTTGGGCTTAAATCCAAATCTGCAATAAAAATACTCTTTGAAAGGAATGGATTTACAGATATATTCTCCTAAGGAAAAATGCTCTTTGTAGTGGTGGGGCAAGTTTTCAGCTGCATGTATCATCTTTGATAAATACTTCTTAGGATTAGCCATGGGTAGTTCAACATTTATTTATTCAGACTCCATATGTTCATAAAAGTAACCATACTTTTCTCTTGAAATTTTCAACCCATGATTAATATACATCACCTCTTCTTATTCAACAAACTGATCAAATTCATCATCTTCAACTACTGGCACAACCCTCATGGTTGCAACTTTAATTGGTAATATGAAAAATTATTCATTAGAGAGCCTTACTTCCACATGAGTGGAGGAAAGTGCTATGATACCACTATGATGTCCCAAGTCTGGTGTACATACTTGAACACTCTCCAATTCTGCAAATTTATATTAAAATTTATGAATTACAAAATCTACCATTCGGTGCACTGACATAGTAGGGAAATCAAGGTTTTAGGTAGGGAAATTTTGCAGAGGAAGAGTGTGAAAAGGAGATCAATCAAGAGTGAGTGAATATTTGGAAATAAATTCCCCTAACACATTTATATCTGGGACCATTGATATTTCGGAGTCCGCACCGCAGAAACTTACTTTCATGCTGCTGGGTCACCAAACCGTGAAACTAGGGAATATCAATACATATTCCAAACAAAGGCTTAATTAATTTGCAGATGTGATTTTCAGTCATAAAATAATTTTATGTACTGTTTATAACACTTTGGGACATCTCATAATAATTTGGGAAAATAAGGCAATTTTGGGCTAGGGGGAACCTGTGCATTGGAGGATTCCAAAATATAGTACAAACACAATGAAAATAGTTTTTGGAGTTATTTATGGTGAACGGGGTCTGTTAGTGAACCACAGGAACTTACAGATCATTTTTTGGGTGAGAAGAACTTTGTTTATGCAAGAAATGGAAAAACCGGTTATTTTCCAATGCAAATCTAGACTAGGTTGACTTAAAATGAGTAAATATCAGCCATTTTGAATCAGATTGGAATAAAAATTACAGAGAATGTTTATGATATAATATTACAGCTAATAAACTCAAAATTACTCTCATCAATTAACTATAACACTCTATTCAACATTATGCATCATTACAATGTATTTTATTGACATAATACAAGGAAGGGCATGGAGATTTGAACCCTTAGATATTGAAAAATATTGGACCTGTTAATGAAATATGATGTATATAAATTTATGTCTATAGGTGTCTAAAAAATCCTCAATCAACTCAGAGAGGCTGCTCCATAGCTCCAATGTAACCTGTAATGAAAAGGGGAGAAGAGTGGAGGAGGTGAAAGGGAATGAGAAGCTTGGGGCGCATCTCCTAAGAGAATGAGGCAAAACACTCATAAAGGAATCCTTATATTCATAAAAATCAACATAATAAACATCCAAACTAAGAAATAGAGCTCCAGTTGTCTTTAAATAAACCTAGGTGACTTGTTGAGCAAGTAAATCACTTGTTAAGCAAGTTACCACTTGCTAAACCCTAACCCTAGCCACACTGATTCTCCCTCCTTGAGGAAATTAGAATGTGTAAGAAAATAAATATGTTTCCCTTTCATCCACCTTCATCCAATTTGTAAACGTTTCTTTCCTTGACCCATAGTTGCTATTTTTCCTTATGACAACTTTTCTTGGCTTTCCTATTTTTGTGACTAAACTCCAAGAAGGAAACTACACCCTGCTTTGTCAATTGTTTCCTCTTTTGTATTTGACTTATTTTGACATATATTTTGGCACTTTCCCTTTTCCTTTCTGATTTATTTTGTCATACACTTTCTAATTTTCAGCCTTGGCAAGTTGGCTTGCCCAAGTGGCCCTCCTGTTAATGGAGACTTATTTTCCACCTAATTAATTGCATAATAATATTTAATGACAATTAATATACCAAGTACATCCATCATAAGTGAGATTTAAATAAAATATCTCAGGTTAATTTATTTAATGCATCTTTTGACCCCCTTGGTGCTAGGCAAGGTCAACACTTCTGGCAACCAAAATGTGGGGATATGACAAGAAATGGGTGGGTGAACAAGCCGTCATAATTACACCACATAAGGAGGAGAACATGACACATCGCGAGTTAGTAAATTCTGATTTTTATGTGTCATTGTGTAAGTCTGATATGTCCGCCACTTCCAGTGAAAATTTCAAAATGGTTGAACCCCCTAGTGATGAGGTTCAGAATTCTGGTGTAAAAAATGAATGCAGTATGAAGGATGAAACTTTGAGAAAATATCTTTCTGGAGCACCAAGGATGAAAGAGAACTTAAGTTGCACCTCAAATTATGTTGTTGAGGACTCAAAATATGAATATATTTCAATAATAACATATGGATCAGATTTCAAAACCTTGATTGCACTGCATGAAATTGATCCGGTGATTGAAAATAAAGAGGATGAACATCTACAAGAACCTCATCTTCTTGCAGGGTTATTGAAGATGAATGAACAGAAGATCCAAGAGGCCCTGAAAATTATCCATGACACTCATGCTTCCATGTCAAATATGTGTTAAGAAGATGCTTTAATGGAAGACCAATTTTCCTTTAAAGCCATGGAGAATATCCAAAAAGAAATGTCCACTATCAAAGGTAATTTCTCACAATTACTTTCAGACAAAAATGACATGTTTGAGCTTGTTGAGTTATTGCGGGAAGCATCACTACATGACGAAGAAAGTATTTTCGTATATGAAGAAGAGAAATACAAGCTCAAAGGTGAATTGTTGGCCACCAAAGATTCTTTGAGATACACTCAAAGTGCCCTCTTAGAATCACAAATGAATATAGAACAATTCCAACAAGAGTGGGAAGAATTGACTGATTCCTCAACATTTCCTGAGAGTCACCCCTTTTGGGTAAATTGCATAAAAAATTCCATGTAGGAACCTCATGAGTGGGTTGATCATGAGGAGCATTCTATTTGGTATGTGCTTTAAGAGTTTGTAGAGTTTGATGAGAACCAAGCACTTGATTTCTTTCCAAGGAAACTTGAGTTGTTCCTTGAAGACAGTCACTCTCCCATGGAAGAGTGGGATGAGAGAACCCAATTTGGGCCAGCCAATAATACAAAAATTGCAGACATAAGTATGATTACTGAAGAATGCAGACATGCAAATAAGGTTCATAGTTCTTTCCCACATGTCATAGATTCAGCAACACCAGTGGGGAATGAATGGTGGGTGAAGAAATGTTTCTGGTTTGTGTCACATGTACAATAGGGGGATCTTGATTTGTCCCCATGGGAGATAGATCCTATTGTAGAAGATATTGAAGGTTATAGATCATATAAATCATCAAGCAATATCTCTGATTCATCCACTGGATGGTTCGATAGAGGAATCACTAAAGAGGAAATATGGAAGGTAAAAGTTTTATGTCTTGTTGCAAGGAAATTGTTTTTAATATTGCTGATTTCTCTATGATTTAAAATCAGCAGAAAAGGCATGTGTGTGCAACCACTTTTGACAAGAAGGCATCAGATCTACACTTACTTTCAATGTGTGGGTCAATTGATGGAGTTTTGCACGCTTGGATCAATGACAGAGAGTTGAGCCATTGGATGAAGAGGGGAACACCTGTTGAGTTCCATAGAGACCATGATACCTCGTTATTTGAGGGAAAAATGAACATGGATGATTTTGATACAACTTACTATCTTTTGGAGCATCATTTTAGGACATGGGATCCTCACCCTTGTCACTTTAGTTTCATGGATAACACACTTGTTCCTTGTGTGCATTGGCACATGAGAACATTTCAATTGGAATGGAAAGAATAGTGGAATTGTGGCCTCACTTTTTGGTGAAATATTTCGTGATGTATAGTCTTTCTTTGATTCATCCCCACATTGTAGAGTTGCATATCTTGATTGAACGACCCTCAAAGCTTCAGGTTTGCATTGGAAAGGATGATTTTCCAATATGGTGGTATGATGTTTGTTGTACATGATTATGCACCTTATAACCTAAGGTCTGGAGTTACCAACATACTCAATTAACTTGCAGACAATTGACTTTAGAGTGTAGTAAAGGAAATAGGAGGATGGGAAAGACTCACCTGATGCTAGACGGTTGATCCTAGCTTGTCCTCTTCCGCTCTACTTCTCCTCTAAAGTCTTCAGGGATGCTTTCTCCTTCACCTGTCAAGATTCAGTCTTCCAAATACAAGATGATTCATATATATAAACAGGTTAGATAAATCATATACAGGATGCTGAACCATAAACATTTATAAAACCAAAATACATGAAATACATTCAAGACACATATGGAAGAAGGATTCTCTTTATTAACAATAATGAGGAAGTTCAGATTACAACCCAACGCCTAAGACAAGGACTCCTCTGCAACCAAAGGATTCTGAGTTCCACTGCTCCAAAGACTTCTGTATAAACCCCACCAGCATAACTTTGCTCTCCAAGTGTATGCACAAAACAAACTCCCCAAGGCCTATATTTATACATGGTGAAATAAGACAGTTTCGAAGGTTGATGAGGTTGAGACAGTTAAGGAGATTAAGGTAAATGGCTTAACTAATATCAAGTAATCGCGTGTTTTTATTTTTAATGTCAAAGGGACATTTCTGTGGGTATCAAGAATGACAACCTGCGTATGATCCGTGAGTTTCTATAAGATCAACCCACATATACATCCATACGCGAGTTGCAACAACTGACACTCGCGTATGATCCGTGAGTTGCATATATATAGGGTCGCGGATATGACTTGGCATAGTTAAAAAGTCAAAGTAACCAGCTGGATGGATGAGGAATGTATTTTATAACAAGCCCATCTATAGTGTTTTGGGCAACCCTCAATCCATAGATGTCCTTTTGTGTGCCAACATAAGGGATGTCGGCACTCGGACGGAGAGGTGCCATTTAGGTGGATAACAATGTTTTCATCTTTCCCAACATTTCATATGATGCTGATTTTTTATTGTTACTAATATTTGGGGAGATGAAGCATGAACAGTGGGATCCAGACACTCTTTTGCTTAACATATTTTTTTGTATGGTACTCCTATCCATGGGGGTGCCATACAAGCAATGGGATCCTTTCATTGTTTGTCCTTGGAGAAGTTGTTTGCATGTTCGCATGATGGAGCAAGCCAACCCTCTTTTGCACCAGTTCATCTATGTTGCACTTGGTTTCAGTTTCCCACATATAGATCACCTCCTTGGATGGACTTATAGTTTACATAGTAGTGGTATTTTTCATTTATGATCTTCTTATGGGGTCTTGGTACACTTTTCAGTTACTTCACTTGGATAGAAGTAGGCATGTTCAGTTACATATGTAGTGAATCGTTTCTTGGAGAGAGGATTATGATCAGAGTATTGCAGTAAAAGCATGATTGACCTCTTGGGATACTTTTCTTGAGGACAAGAAATCTTGGGAAGGTAGGACTATCATGTTCCCATTTTGACAACACCATGAAGTAGATCGAACCCCATGGATCCTAGTGACAGATTGAATTAAATAATTATTGAGGGGTTAAGATGAGGCAATTAATTAATTAGGAGTGTGCATTTAAATTTTTCCATAGTTGCTACCCACTTGGAATAAATAATTATGGAGCATTTAATATTATTGGTGTAATTAATATTTTATTTGTTATGCTAAATAAATGGAGAAATTGGCCCACCAATTTGAATTAGTGGATAAGGTTGGAGGAATTGCTTGGAGTAGAAGTCAAGTAAGAAATAGAGTCCAAAAATAATTCCAAAACTTAGAAAAGAGGAATATTTCAGGAAAAGTAGCATAAATCCAGAAAGTAGGATAAAACAGGAAAAGCGGGAAAGTATAAAAAGTAGGAAAGTTCAAAAAAGAAGGAAAGTATGTCCACTCATGGGTGACCTATTCTCATAGGTCACCAAGCCAAGTAACTTTATCAACAGGTCAATATTAATTCTATAAAATAAGTATTCCAACTCCCTTTCACATCTTTTGCTAGTTTGAGAAATTTTATGAATGCATTTGTGCATTTGAGAATTGGGAGATGTGCCCCTAGTCAGGCATGGGAGATGTGCCCTAGATTTTTGTGAGAGGGTAATAGAATTCATACATTGTCATTGATTTTATTTTCAGGTCCTGTAGCTGATAAATTCTAATTTCAAGATCATAAAAATCATCATCCATTCCAAAGATCGAATCTCCAAGCTTCCTGTGGTTTTCTAGAGCTAGTTTTTGGTGTAGGAGAATATAGATTTTTCCATGATGATGTGAGAGGTATTTAGGAATATTTATGATTTAATAACATAGTACTGAATATTATCAGGCCCAATATAAATTTCAGAATCATCATCACTAAGTTCAGAGATCAAATCCTCCCTCCTTCTATTCTACAACTAGTTTCCTATATGCAAGAGGAGAGATTCTTCCATCGTGATATGATAGTCATATTGGCATAGTTATGATGTAATAAAATAGTATGTAATTTTATTATGTCATTCACTTCAATAAAAAATATAGAACTCTTATTTCTTCTCCAATTTATGCACCCCTTCTAGATTTAGCTAGAATTTGACTAGCTTTCAATGAATGATTCATAAGTCAATGTGTGAAATTCCAAATGAAGTAATTCCAATTCCTAGAGCTATATAATATATCACATGACATGATCCAATGTATATTTCATAAATTCTACTGCATTTGAGTATTTTTTTGGAGTCCAAAAGTCGAGCTAGTTGAGCAGTCTTGAATTGTCATTTTACTAGTTATGCTATAATACTTGCTCAGATATATTTGTAACTTTTTGGAATGATTTATTACTATTGAATGAATGTTATTAAAATTTATTTAACCTATATAATACCATAAACACCCATATCCATTCTCCATTTAATTACCTCACCCATAGTAGTCTGTATATGATGAGTAACCTTAATATGCCATGTGACTGTACAAAATTGTTTAAAGCATGAATATACCTTTAGATTCCAAAATTAAACTGGTTGTTTGCAAGTTTTATTTAAAATATTAAGCTAATTTGCAGAAAGTTAATATTATGATCTGAATATTAGATCAGGGATATTACAATATCTTGTTGGCGCCTAAGTGACTGGGTGCTCATAATTGAAGATAGTTCTCTTATACCAATGTAATATATATATATATATATATATATATAGACACACACACACACACAAGATTACTTTACATATTTTATGCACAACTATGTCTAGTGTTATCTGTAGAACTTTTTTTATGGTGCAATTATGTTAGAGTGTTAAAAATTTAATAACCTGTGTAATATACTGATTCACACCCCCCCTGTGAGTCACTATAATAATTCCAATATATTTTTCAATTTGTATACCACCCACACATCCAACCATGTTGTCACTACCACTTATGCACCTCCTGGCCCCTGATAGCACTACCACATGTGCCTTTTTTCAACGTGAATCCTCTAGGTCACATACCTTACCACAAGGAATCCATGGGGTCCACATCAAATTCTATATATTTTCAAAACTTTCATAATTTTTTTAATTCTATACAAGTGTTTAATACAAATTGGCACCTGCCCACTTTGTTGAAATACAAAATTAAATGTGGTGTTATCACTCATAATTTACCCTTTGGTTGTGGAAGGATAGTTCCAAGGTAACATTTATACCAAGATTTAGGAGGAAAGTTGGATTCTTTCCTACCAGAGAGGACCCTCTCCACAAGTAAATACAATGGCCATAAATAGTTTTACATAAAATAAATCAATAATGGAAATGGCTGAAACAAGAGGATATCATTGGGCATGGAGTCAAAAATCATGAATTATTAAAGATAAACAGGCCTTTGGAAATATGTAATTTTCTAAGATATGATGTACAAATCAAGAAAAACTCGTAAAGAATCAAGAATATTTGCAAAAACAAATAAAGATTAACAATGTGGTGCTTCACCAAGATATAGAGACAAAAATACTCCCAAATATGGAGGCACGATTTAACAACAAAATAGAAGCTATCAATAAGATAGTAGAGAATAAAAGGTTAAAAATCACCGCCAACAACAAATAAGTTCAAATATGTCACTTGCATCGTCTAGCAGTTTTGAACCACCATCAAACCATAAAGAAAAAGGCAATCAATATCGTCCTTACAAAGTGTACCCACCTAAGGAAAAAATAGAGTTGTTGAAATACAATGGACGTGAAGACTAATGTGTTGTTTGGCTAAACAAGGCGGAAGAATACTTCGACATTTACAATATTCAATATGATGAGGAGAAGGTGAAATATGCATCAATTCATATGAAAGGGTACGCCTATAATTGGTACTTATGGTGGAGGAGAGATAATTTTTCCTACACCTGGAACTTGTTCAAAAATTACTTTTTTAATAGATTTCAAGGAATCAAAGAAGATGATTTTTTCAGTAAACTTACCAGATTACAATAGGTTGGAAGCGTTGAGGAATTCACACATTAGTGGGAATCCTTATCGACATGATTATTTGGGTTGTCTGACAAGAAAAGACTCTAAACCTATTTAGGAGGTCTTAAACCATACCTCCAAAAAGAGTTAAAGTTACATGACATACCTAATGTAGAAGTAGCAAGATATAAATATAAAGCTGTGAAACACAAATTGGAAGGAATAAGAACAAGAGGTGATAACCATTATCAACCAGAAAAAGAGACACAATGTAGGTACTGTGAAGATACTTGGTCACCCAACCATCAATGTCATAAACCTCAATCATATTCCTATGAAATAGAGAATAGGTCGAAGTCATCTAATAGTTACTCTGAGAATAGATAAAAGAAGAAAAACATATTTCCTTGATGCGGTGATGACCGGAACCCTATCCATAAATGTAGGAACAATCAGACAATATAATGTAGATTCATCAATGGAAAGGAAATGCAAGTCTCTACACCAGAAATCTTGTCCGATTCTTATACCGACACCAAATTGGATTGAAGGATGACATTAGGAAAATACTCAATCTTTGAGGACAAAGCTTTTCCCAAGGGGAAGGAAATGTTTTGAATATTTAATTAATATTATTATCTATAATTTAATAGTTTATTAGGTTACTAGTGAAAGGGCGCAACCCTTCATTAAACTGGCTCGAGCCCTATAAAGGCGAGATTATTGTAAATTTATATTCCTCATCTAATATATTATTCTTATTTATCATTCAAACATGAAATTTGGATTTGAATATTAAGATTCCAACCAGATACGATTTATCCACAGAGTCAGTTATGTTGAAACTTACTCCCAAGCTTATGGGTCACCTAACCGTGAAACTAGGAAGCACTTTTCTCATGTCCAATCAACCAGTGGTTAGGGGAAAAGTTCAGAGGTGTATTCTAACTGATAAAATGAATTAAAAAATTTTCAGACAATAAATGACATAACTGGAGTGATTTGAGGTTGCTTGGGATGATTTGGGGAAAATTAGAAATTTTGGCCTGGGGAGACTCTACGCAATGGAGGCTTCCCAAAAAGTGTACAGATACAACAAAATTTCAGTTGAAGGTTTGTATGGATAGAGGATTCAGTAAAAAACATACATCAACTTCTGAAATTGCATTCTAATGCATAGAACTCTCATAATTAAGTAAACAATGAGACTAGTCAATTTTGCCTAGTCATCTAGCTAGGGTGTACTGAAATGCATGAAATTCGTATCATAAATACATCAGGTATGAGAATTTAATTTAATATAGAATAATATATATTTATTTACACATTACAACATCCATATTCATTCTCATGGCCATTACTCATTTATCATTGCTTAAAATTCATCAAAACCCTCATTTAAGGACAAATTAAAGCTCATTCATGGAAAAATTGACATGTAAGATTATTGGACAGAATTATTAAAGTATTACAGAAATATTAATCATATTTTATGGTTTTATTCACATCAAGAATGATTTGAAGGAATGATCACTCCAAAATTGGACTCAAAACAGTGGGAAGGGGGCCTAAATCTGACATCAAGATAGATGGGAGCGTAGGTGAAGCTTTCACTTCACTGGAGAGAATGGATGCAAAGTATGTCTAATATGAATCCATGTTCTATACATTATCTCTCCAACACCTGCAATGAAAATTAAAGGGAGGAAGAAGAGAGGGGAAGGAAGGACTTAGGGAACATCTCCCAAAAGAATTAGGCACAACACTCAGTAGAAGATATGCTTCACATGAACAAAAATAAATCATCAACCAAACTGAGAAAATGAGCTCAATCTTCCTTTAAATAGATCCTTGGGTGAGTTTTTGAGCAAGTATAGGTAATAGGTGAATGCGCCCTCCTTGAGAATTTTAGCATGTAGGTGTCATTAGGATGTTTCCGTCTCATTGTCTTCCATCCAATTTAGAAAATTGCGCCCTCCTTTGGCCCAGAGTTGCTATGTTTCATTATGAAAACTTTTCTTATATTTCCTACTTTTGTGACTGAACTCCAAAAGGGAAACTGTGCCCTCCTTTGGTCCATTGTTTCTATTTTTCCTTATGACATATTTTTTTTGGCTTTCCTTCTTTTGTGACTGAACTCCAAAAGGGAAATTGTGCCCTCCTTTAATCAATTGTTTCCTCTTTTGTTTCTAGCTTCTTCTCTTTGGATTTTAGCATTTTCCTTTTTCCTATATGATTTCTTTTGTCATATAGATTCTAATTCTCCTCCTTGGAGGGTTAGATTTCCCATTGCACCCTCCTGACATGGAAAGATTAATTCCACATATTATTTGCACATTAATTAATTAATAATAAAAATAAAACTAAGTATAATCCTCATAGACCCATAATCGTGTGAAGTGGAAGCAAAAATAAAAAATGATGAGGGCATGCTACATCACCTAGTGGAGAGGAAGGGATATAAATTCATCTCTCAAGTATGGATGGATTATCATCTTTGATTTCAACCGTGGGTGTATTTCTTCGCAGTCCATTGGAAATTCTTTGTTCTGTGTTTTTTTCTACTATGGGCATTCTCTGCTTTGGGTTACGATGGCTCAACAGTGGTGTGCTCGATGCCGTTAGGTGGTTCAAGGGAGAATGGAGGGAGGTAATACACCTCAAGATAGTTCCTCTACCATTATTCCACTTATGGATGATAATTTGTCACCACTTTTCATTCAATTGGGGGCTCAATATATGGCTAAGACTCCGGCCATGATAGAGGCCCAGATAGATGTTAAGGAAACTAAACTGCTGAGGGAGTGTGAAAATAACCAAGGTTGAACCTTAGTGGCCAACCCTTTCTGGGTGGTAAGAATTATTCTTCTGGGAGGTAAGAATTATTCTTTCTCATGACATTCAAGCGAAGGCACAACTAGCTCATGGCATTCGGAATGCTTTGGGTCTGATTTGTCAGGGGCAACAGGAGAGTGCTTCTAGGTTCAGACTATTGGACCTCATTGTCAGGGAGATGTAAGAACTTCCTGGGGATAAACCCCAGAGGATCAACCTCCCGCTCTCATCGTCTCCCCTCTGAATTATAGCTCAGGCATCGGTTGGATTTTTTTGGGCTCTCTGTTCGTTCGGCTTCCTTTTTGTTGTGTCGACTTGTTAGTGTATGGTCAAAACCACATTTCTCTCTGTTATGTCTATGTTGGCTCATGTTATCTTCGTTAAAATTTCTATGTTGGATAGTAATTTTTACATCCATGATCACTATCGTTTTTGGGAAGGGGCTATGAAAAATCTTCCCACCACTCAGGGTCTGTTTACACACATCTACCAGATGGTTGGGAATCAGATCAGGAATTGTGGGAGTGTCTATGATCTGAGAAAATCTAGTCTCTGGGTGGGTTTTGGGGTAGTGTCTCAAGGAAAAATTATGAGTATGGGAAGATGGGAAATGGAAACGATAAATACTCCGAAGAGAAGCTTGGTCATCTTGTATCTTTCAACTGTCTGGGTCTAAATGTAATCTTCTTTTTGTATCATAAGTAATATAGTGTGTTCCATCTTACAAACAAAAAAAATATATAATCCTCATAGATAATGTTTTGAAAAAAATACCTAGGCTAGATTTATTAATGTCACTTGGAACCCCTAGGTGTCTATCATGGTCGACACTTTTGGTGGTCAAAATGTGGGGACATGATAGTCCTCCACTCCCAACTCTGCTTTTTATCAAGCAGAAGCACTTCAGAGTGCTACAAAATTTTTCCACCATGTTTCTGTTGCACGACTGTGATCATAGTGATATCTTTAATGACCACTTATTTAACAAAATTGTCAACCCAGTTAAGGTATCTGAGTAGAATTCATGTATACCACTACCTCCTTTGTAAGGATACCAATGTTGCTTCTCTCTTTCGAAATCTGTCATTCCCAAGAATGCCAGTGTCCCACAGTGTTATTTAACTTCTTCCAAGCATCAGTAACAACAACAAAATTTTATCATCATAGGAAAGGAAATCCATGATGTGGAAATAATACCACCACAATGAAAAGTGAAAACTCCCATTGCAAAGTTGGGATTCTATGAGACTTCCCCACCCAACATAAATTTTGTTATGTACTTGATGCACACCAACAATGAATCTCACAATTATGTTGTTGCAATGACATAGGTGTGGGTCTCATGTCCGAAGACAATTATAGGCATCCTCCCACAACCATAGATGTCCATGTTTCTCAAAAAAGTAGTATGTTTCTACTAAACATTCCATGGTGTAATAAAAAGGTACACCCTCCAAGGTGCATAACTCCAACAAGTACCTGCCCATTCCTGCCATAGATGAACAAATCCTCCAACTATCATGTCGATATGGAAATATCATTTATTTCTCATGTGAACATACCAATGGCTCAAATCTCTTCCACTGGTCAAAGTGTGCAAGAATCCATCCAAAATTTTGGATTTTCTCCATAGATTCCACCTTGTGTAAGATATTCTTATCAACAACTTCTCTTGGAAGTTTTCTTGCTTAATTTCCTTCCATTTCTCATGAGCATAAATTTTTCTGTAAGAAGACTCCATGTGTGACATGTAATCTTCCACCCAGTCCATATGTGGATGACTGACATCAATTGGAAGCAATATGTTCCTATGTTGCTGCTAGGAAGGTAATGGTACATTCAACAAGTCACCCTAAACACCTATGGGGGCCTCCTTCTCCTTCTCCTCATGTGGCACCAACCAAGAATATTCTTTCTCCCAATTTTTATTCCCACCTGATATGGATGAAATATAATTGTGGAATGTATAAATTTGAATCAAACTTTTTCAATACTCATCCACTCAACTTATTTATTCCCCTTCTTTATCAATGGTTGATCCACTTAAAGTGAGTTCATCTGACTCTTCCATGGAGAAGATACACTCTCCAAAAAACAACTCCGTTTTTCTTTGTAAAAGATTAAGTGCTTGGTTCCTATCAAGCTTGTTTGCACCATCCTCAAGCCCATGAAAAACCAAATGCATCTCATGATCCACCATCTCATGATATTCCTCCATATGATAAAAAATGCAATCATCCTTGTAAATATGGTTGAATGGTGTGTAGGAGGGTAGGTAAGATCTTTGGAACTTCTCATGAACTTTCTCTATCTCCATCTTGGACTCTTAGAGTTCACGTTGAGTGTTATTCAAGGAGTCTTGGGTGATCAAAAATTCTTGTGTGAGATTGCAAATCTCTTCTTCATATTTCAAGGATGCTCCATGCCCTACATCAGTAAGCTTGAGAAAATTATCTCTATCAGAAAGAAATTGTAAGAAGTCACCTTGCATTGTATACAATTCCTTCTAAATCTCCTCCTTGGATTTAAGAGAAGATTGATCTTCCAATGAAGAAGCTATCCAAAACTGGTGTGATAATGAAGCTTGTGTGTCAACGAGAAGGTGTAAGGTCTCTTGAATCTTCTTTTCATCCATATTCAAGGGCTAGGAAAATGAGTGGAGTTCTTGAGGAAAACCATTCCCTTCTTCTCTACCGCAACTATCTTGTAATGACTTGCACTTACCTTCATGAACCTTTGCTTCTTCTTTCCCACTTGCAAGGATAGATGGTTCATAGATCTCCTCAATGATTCTAGTGGGATTTTGATTCTCACTTATGTAAATCCTCTCTTCTGATGTGGCTGGAACTTAATCATGCTATAAGAGACACAAAAATATGAATAGCGTGCATCCCTTTGCATCATATTTTTCTCCTTCAAATTTTCTAGTTCACACCCAGCTGGTGGGGGCTTGTCTTCGAAATCATTAGGAAGTTCAAATAATTATTTCAGATCTGATCTATATTCTCATTTTGGATCTAATACAAAATATACCTTATCATCATTAACACCATCATCCTCCTCTGTAATGATTTTGTGATCATCAAAAGAAGGACTAGAAGTGAATTCATCTCCCTCACAATTGACCTTCATTCTGCAGCCCTCATATGCAAGTGAAGAACTTTTATCCTCCCATGGATCAGGTAGTTGTAAGCAATCATGGCTGTTGCAAAAATGAAAAACTTTATCATCCATGTTCTTCATCTTACCCTCTTCATGTAAGGAGATTATGGTGGCCTGCTCCTCTACCAATTTCTCTAGTTCACACCTAAGTGGTGTGGCCTTGTATTCTTATTCCTTATGTGGCTCAAGAGGTGTCTGTAACTCTGATTTGCAATATTATTTTGGATCTGAACCAAAATATGTATTTTCACAACCACATGAGCCAACATGCATATCATTGACCTATAGATCACCCACCAAGAATCTTGAAGTGCATTCAACTTCAACTTCTCCTCTTATGCAACCACCTTGAGGTGATTTGCATTTCACTTCATGGATGTTTGTATATGATTCATTTCTCTTCTTATTCAAGGAACTTGAGGCTTCTTCATCAATATTGTCACTAGAATTTCTGTTTGAAAAACACCTAAACAATCCCATAATGCTTGGACCAACAGATGGATTTGTCGACTCTTCCTCTTTGGCTCCTCTTTCTTCTTCTTTACTCACAAAGTTGGAACATATTGGTTGCTCTATGGATGATTTCCTGCTCTTAAAAGAATTCTCATCAACATCCTTGGTCTAGAATCCATACTAGAAATAAATATATTCTTTGAAAGAAATGTCTGCACATATTTTCTTACCAAAAGCTAGATACTCCTGGTAGGAGCAAGGCATGTTTTCACATGCTTATTTCATCTTAGCCAAGTATTTCTTAACAATTGAAGGTTCAACCATGATTTATTCTCTATATGATTCACCATGGAATTAACCATCCTCATTTCTTGATATAAATCCATCAACATAGAGGACTTCTTCTTATTCATACTCTTTGCCATACTCTTCATACTGCTCATCATAGTCATCCTCATAGTATGACATGGTTGCGAATTTCTTCACTGAGAGATTTCTTTCCACTAGGTGAGTCAAGGAAAGTGCTCTAATACCACTGTAATGTTCTGATATCTAATGTACAGATCAAAACACTAATATTTTTGAAAATTAAATTAAAATTTATGAACCAAACTTCTGCACTCAATTAGTCAAATTTGAACTAGGAAGATAAGGGTATTTTGCTAAGAAATTTATAAACATGGAAGTGGACATAGGGAAGAAACCAAGGAAAATTTTAGGATAGATAAATCATATTCCATAAAAAAATTATATCAGGTACCATTTAGTTTTCAGAAACTTAAAATCCCATCCACTGAAACTTACTCCCACGCTTATGGTCACCTAACCATGAAACTAGGAAGACTTTTTCAAATCCAATCGACCATAGGCTTGGGAAATGTTGATAGAAACCCATCCAAAAAAAATAGTCGACAAGGGTTCCCACTTTGTCAATAACCAAACCACCGCAATATCCCTGAGCACCGACCTAGACAGGGTTTACCCTGCCCAACAGCACCCGTATAGCAGATGAAGTCTCACCCAAGATGTTCAAGGGAGAGCTGACGAAACCAAGTTTCCATAGAATAGGGGGAGAGGATAGAATGATAAATTTGAATCACAATAGAATCTAGGAGAATTAGTGAAGCTCACAAATCAAATTTGGTGCAAGAATTAGCAAAAACCATCAAATGAGAAGTAAAATTACACACACAATGTGAACAGAAACAAGATAATTTTGGATTGTCTAACCATAAAACTTGTTATTATCAGGTATATAATACATCATAAGAGTTTCATGAGGCTTTGGAAGCCAATTGTGAACATACAACCCAAAATTTCCAAATTGACACCAAATCCCCCTAGGTGGGCCAATCACGTCCCAAATCAACCCAAAAAGATACGAATTGATGATTGGACAAGGTTGAAGTGATATGGATCAATGATTACACCTTGGAAAACGTGGGTGTGGAAATTTGGTTGGTTTAGAGTCTTAATGTAGCATTTAATGCACAAAATCAAGCCAAAATTGGGCAAAATCCCACTCTAGCGCTCCAAGTCAACTTAGATGACCACATCCAATGTATGGGAGCACACCAGAAATGATGATGATGCACATGTGGCTAGTTGACTAAGCTGGAGTGCTCATGTGGGTGTCAAAGCCCCAATTTGACATGGCATTAGTTCGCCTAAGCACCCCTAGTCCACCTCATAGTGTATTAAAGCTTAAAAAGCAATAAAATTGACTAATTAATGTAACTAAGGTACTATTTATGGATTAATATTCTAACAGATAGTGTGACACCAACTTATCAGCTTAGTGCAATATTTAGCAGATCATTTAACTTGTACACTCATATAATCATTCATTATCATTTCTCAACAGATCGCATCATTCAATCATAACTATAGTAAACATATTGATGCGCAAATAGATCTAACAGAATAACATATTGGGAAACAGGAAAACATCACATCATAGATTCATGTCGAACATTCACATAACATTCATCATTTGATTATGGAAAATAGTAAAACAATAAAATAGATAAGAACATAGTGATTCAGATCAATATCTCTCTTTTCATATTACTTCTACGCAAAATCACAATGTAGATCAATAGATCTCAGTTTAGATACTCAAAGATAGTCTTCACTAAGCTCAGATTCTTCCATTTCAAAAAAAGATGATCTCCTCTTGCAATTCAACAACTACTTATAGGCTTGCTCTTTTACATTCAAGGTCCACTTATATAATATTCTAACTAATTATTTACCGATTCTACAAAATAATGACCAATATCCACAAAATATTGTCCAAAACTAGAAAAGGTGACACAAAATTGCATAAAATATTCAATTTCTTCCTTGCACGATATCTTTGAGATTGCGCAACATCCGTGATGCTACGTAACTAATGTATCCAAAACACCTTGCCAACAGGCCCCCAACAAAATCTTATGGCTCGCCCTCAAGCCATGCTAACTGGACATGGTGTACTCAGTAATCTTGATATTGAAATATTCATACGACTGAGTAATCACCCAGACCTGTTCTCTGACTCTGTTTGCTAGCTCTTGGCTTGCCATCAGATCATGGGTGGTTGGATGCTCAACGATTTTCATAGTGATCTCCTTTTTACCTTCCTACACGCCCTACAATGCAGCAAGTGCCTTTCCAGAAAGATGTCCGTCAATATCCTGAAACTCATCCAATTGTTCAGTAGGATTTTTTTGACACTCTTGGGACTTCCCAAAATGGTGCCACAACTCCTTCAGTTTTGTCGATCGTGTAACCTGAACCATCAATGGAATCTTTCTCATAGACGTCTTCAAGGTCACTAGCTTCCCTTCTACTTCCTGCCACTATGTGGTCTGTTGCGCTAACTGTTCATCCTGGACTATGATTCCCCATAACTGCATGGTTGCATATGTCATAATCTTGGCCTTCTGCTCCATCTCGTTGAGCAGTGTTTCTAGATCATCAATTTCTCTCTTCCGTGCTGCTATTTTCTCTAGTAGCATGGCCGGGTGCACCGGAGCTTCCAGAATGTTGTTCTCGCTCTGCAATTTGGAAATAACAAACCCAAGTCGTTGCACTCTTTCCATCGCATCCAGCTCCATAGTCCTCTACAAAACATACTGACAAGCATCTGCAACTATTGCTTCCAACTCAACTCGGTTATCAAAGAGATGTTCCTTCTCGATGACAAGTAGATATTGTTCCTTCTTCAATTTGGTAATCTCCATGGCGGTCTTCTGCTTTAAGTCCTCATGTGCTTTCCTTAGTGCATTGTTTTCCTATGTTTTCTCTTCCATCAGCTTCTCCTTTTCTTGTTTCATTTCCCCAACCTCGTTATGTGCTCTCTCCTCTTTCTCTTATGATTGCAAGTACCAATCGTTGACTTCTTTCTATCTCTCTGTCGACTCCTGGTTGGCAACGCATTACATGTGTACCAACGTCTGTGTGGAGAGCACGTTGATATCTAGTGATATGTCCTACAACTACTGCAGTGATTTATTCAAATCCTCTCATTCAACGTCAATCATAGTAGGGGGAATTTGAACATTCCTAACTCATGGCTCAGTGTTGATTGACGCGAACTCCTGCATTGTCGCACTCTCTGGTGCTCTCTTCAAAACAATGACATATATTGAGTCGATTTTTGTTCTTATCTATGTGAATCCCGCTTGTGCATATTTCATCATTTCCTTAGCTACTGCATCAGTGGAATCTATGATGGTGTTGACAAGTCAATTCAACTATGCCTCCAATAGTGATGCGGTGCTACTGCTTGCACCCTCCTCCATGCGACGCTTTGTCCTTAAGTCATTGAACATGTGTTATGATTCTAGGTTTATAGTTTTCTTCAATGATTCTTGTTCTGGATCATGCTCACTCTGTGGGTCAGCCTTGTGCACTGGATAAATAGGTGCATCCACCGGGAGTCTCATCAAGATTTCTTCTAAACTGACTGGTTCCTGCCATTTCACAGGCCAAACGTTTACCATCTCTTCCACCTCTTCGTCGAAAAATTTGTAGGGAATTGACAACCATTGTCTATCTGGGTCACATCGCGCTTGTACGTGAATGGCATGGGGGCCAATTGTGAACCATGCAATCCTTTGATACTTTTTCCCGGCCTCCTCCGATAACCTTGCAACATTTACTACTGTCACCTGTAGCACTTCCCAATAGATCCAAAATTCGATTGCACAATCTGTCAACCTTTTGGTTTCTTTGACCCACCATAGATTTTGATATCATGCACCCTTGCATACTTTGAATTCCTCTATGTCCATGCCTTGGTAGTCATCTGGCTAAAGCGATCAAGATAAGTAACGAACTGTAGGTGAATGGTCTTTCATCCACCTACACAGCCACTGCGTCTTCCTCCTACTGGTTCATAAGGCAGAGTGACCATTTCATTTGTATTCCATGCACACATTGCTTAGCACATGTAACCACCCCCAAGTTACATTGTATGGGGCAGTTCTTCTTGACCACTTTGCTGGCCAAAATCCTTGCACCAATTCGCACCGCTCGATCATTGATGATATCGATGCGGTAAGCCCTCCCATCATGCTCTAAAGCATAGTGCTTCTTCAATGTTGCCACCATCTCCTTTTCATTTTCCTTTCCTCAAAAATATTGCAAAGGTTCTGGCCCATCCTTCGGTATCCCCATGATTTCTAAGATAATCTCCACCGTTACTTTGACTAGTTTATCCAGCCACAAGAATCCTCCATGAAAGCATGCCAAAAGCTGCTTCAGGCATGCATTTACTTCCATTAGCCGCCCAAAGTGTAGCATATTGATCAAAATTAACAACTTGGCTATTTCCAGTATACGCAACCAATCATGTGAAATTCACTCTATTAGACCACCTCCGACTGCTACCATTGGCATGTAAGGTTCATTCGCAGCATCCTCTAGTGTGAGCAAGTTGTGGTCTTAACCGTCTTAGATCAGCCATAAATGTGCATCCATTCAACAAGAATCATCTATTAACTGCTTTTAACCGTCTTCATTTATTACTGATTTGACTCTGTGTGCAGCCCTATGGATATCACAGCATGACCTCCTAATTGCGCTACTAAATCCTACGCATGCACATCCACTTCCCCTTGGTGCCCATCCTTTCATCCATCATCCTACCTACTTTTAATTTCATTGCATAGTTCCTCAAGCATTGTGTTGTTCGGGGCTCATCCTATAGGGCTTCATCCTACTATCATTTAATAGCTTTGGAAGCATCGGTCCATCTAACTAGTGAAGTTAAAATACACCTTTTGAAGTAA
This sequence comes from Pseudotsuga menziesii, assembly GCA_001517045.1. Lineage (NCBI taxonomy): Eukaryota > Viridiplantae > Streptophyta > Pinopsida > Pinales > Pinaceae > Pseudotsuga > Pseudotsuga menziesii. Next base: position 157,095 of record LPNX010922014.1, on the reverse strand, counting down.
TGGAATTAACAAGATATGGATATAACTAATTCCTATGTAAATTACCCAGATGCTTCATGAACTTGCTGTCGTATAATAGCACCAAATCTCCTTGTTGAAACTGTTTATTCTTTATGTGGAAATGATTCCAAGCCTTCTATCGATCCTTCTTGATGCGCTGATGAAAACCCACAACAAATAGGTCTTCCTCAAGCTAAACTTACTAGTATAATCGTTCTTCCAATCATGCTTCATCATCCATGCCTGCCGCTGCTGCAATGCACAGACTCAGAACGATGTATTTCATAGGCATGGCTGCCTCTTGCCCGTATACCAACTTGAATGGTGTCTGCCCCATCAATATCTTGCAAGTGGTGCGATATTCCCAAAAGGCTGCTGGAATATTCAAGTCCTAGTCATCACGGTTTGCATTACATACCTTTATAAGAGTATGATCCAACACTTTGTTAAATTCCTCTACTATCCCATTTTCCTGAGGATGATACGGGGTACTCTTCTTATGGTGTATCTGCAGCTCCTTTGTCATCATGCTTACCATTCAATTAATCAAGTGCCTTCCCTAGTCGCTCATCAATATCCTTGGACATCCGAAATGCATCACAATGTTGTCAAATAAGAACCTTGTTGTTGTCACAGCGGTGCAATCCACAACCGGTGTAGCCTCCACCCATCTTGTTAAATAGTCCCTCACGGTAATGATATACCATGCACCAGCTCGCTTCCTAGTTGGGTTTATTGGTCCAACAAAATCCACGACCCATTTATCAGATTACTACAATGTCACCTAAGGTACCAGTGGCATATCATCCCTCCATGATGGTTTTCCAATTCGTTGACAGACATCACAACTCTGCGCATAATCTGTCGCTTCATTATGAAGAATGGGCCATAATAGCCTTGCACAAAGCACCTTCTTACAGTAGCTCAACCTCCATAGTGTTCACCAGCAACTACCACATGTTCCTTTGCTAATATATTCCCTTGTTCATGCGCTAGGATGCATCGCCACAAGATCTCATCAGGTCCTAGTTTATATATCTGCCTAGCGATCAACAGGAAATATGGGGACTTAACAACCAACTACTTCTTCTGACTTGTTGTAATGTCCTCTGATGCAATTCCCATTGCCAAAAGCTGAATGATTTGATCATAGTAATCATCAAACATGTCGACTATGAACAACTGTGCATTTGGCAGTCCGTCTTCAATGTTTGTTGTCTTTTCGTCTGTCTCAATTCAAGATAAATGATCAGGGACAACATTCAAGTGACCTGGCTTCACAATTATCTCAAAGTCAAACTCCTAAAAAAGAAGTAGCCAACGGCATATATTCCCCCCCAACATAGGCTTATTGACTAGGTACTTCAAAGTAGAATGGTCTATGAACATCTTGAAATGACCTCCGAATAAGTCATTCCTAAACTTATGTAGTGCATATACCATCGCTAGACCTTCCCTCTCGATGGTTGTATAGTTTTTCTCTGCGGACGACAACTTTCGACTAGAGAAACTGATCGGGTGATCTAGATATCCTTCTCATGGTTGCACAAGCGCCACTCCCAACGTAACAAATGATGCATCCACGTGAACATGGAACTCCTTGTTCCAATCAGGGAAAACCAGTATTGGTGCAAAATCCATTTCAGCCTTCAGCATGTTGAAACTATCTTGACACTCTGGGATCCATACAGATGCTGCATCTTTCTTCGACAATTTCTCCATGGGAGCTATGATCGTAGCATATCCTCGTATGAAATTATGATAATACCCTGAGTGCACCAACGTCACTCCAAGAAGATTCACATTTGTAGGTGGCGGTAAGATCAAAATGAGCACGATCTTTGTAGGTTCAATCAACAGTCCTTTCTTGCAAACGATGTGACACAACAACATCCTGAAAGGTGTGCAAAAAATACACTTCTTTGAATTCAGAAAGATCTGTTGCTATCGACATCTCTCCAGCATCAGTTGTAGGTTTTATGGATGGTCTCTGATCAATCCATAAACTGTCTAGTCATCCATATAGACTTGTAGGAACTTATAAATAAAGTCCTTGAATGCAACGACAACAACCCTAGAAAATATCACAGGTACATTCCTCAACCCAAAAGGAATCACAATGTACTGAAAACATCCCCATTCAATAACAAATGTGGTTTTGTGTTGATCTTATTTCGCGATCCCGATCCGGTGTTATCCATAAAAACCGTTCGTGAATGAATACATCTCTTGACTACCAACTCCTTCCAGAAATTCATCTGTGAATGGTGTTGGGAATGGATCATGCATACACACATCATTCAATTTTCTTTGGTTGACACAAATCTGAACCTCACACATTTTCTTATCTTGGAGCACCATAGGACTGATCCATTCTGATTCTTCAATCGGCTCAATTATGTTGGTTGTGGAGCCTAATATTCTAGGTCCAGAGATATTATTCAGTTGTGATTGTAACCCAGGAGTACTGTACACACATTCCCCCTACCTTTGGGTTCAGGGGTTTGGGCGTGGAGCCCCCGAGAAATTTTTTTGGGAAGTGTGTTGGCCAACAGTTTTGCGGACCCATGGTATTGGGTTAACCATAGTATTTTCCCATGGTATTTTCCATATAAAAGAAATCATTGTAACACGACTGTGTATGGTATTGTGTTCCATTGGAAGAGATATTATGAGACCATGAAGAGGAAGTGCAGCAGTTTTGTTGCAGGGTGTATCCCTTCATCTTTCTGGATTGGAATAAAAGGACTGGAAATTTCTTTGTGGACGTAGCCCATCATTTGGGTGAACCACGTTATATATGTGTCTCTCTGTAATGTTTTAATGTGTTTTTGCATCTTGTTTATTGATTTAATTGTATATCTATTATTGCTCTGCAGTCCTATTTTCTAACAATTGGTATCAGAGCCAAAAGGTCTATTTGGTTGGTTAACTCACAGGAAAGAAGGGTTCCTGGTTCGAGTTGGAGTAATGGCAGAAGAAGGAAAGTTTAGGGTCGAGAAATTTAATGATCAAAATTATCAGTTATGGAAGATGCAAATGGAGGACTATCTGTAATAAAAAAAATTGTACCTGTTGTTGGGAAGAAAATCAAAACAGCCGACGGCTATGAAGGATGAAGAATGGGAGGTTCTTGATAGAAAGGCACTGGGAACAATACGACTATGCCTAGCTTTGTCGGTGGCCTTCAATATTTCTAAAGAAAAAACAATAAAGGGTGTGATGAGCACATTGAGTAAGCTCTATGAAAAACCCTCAGCTTCTAACAAGGTATTTTTAAAGAAGCGTTTATTTAATATGAAGATGTCGAAAGGTGGATCTGTTGCTGACCATTTAAATGAGTTTAATACACTTACCAATCAGTTAAGTTCTGTAAAAGTGAACTTTGATGATGAGGTTAGGGCTCTTCTAATATTTTTCTCATTACCAGAAAGCTTGAATAGCTTGATCATGGCTGTAAGTAACTATGTCCCTAGTTCAAACACTATTAAGTTTGATGATGTTGTTGGTGTTATTCTTAGCGAGGAAATGCGAAGAAAAAGCACAGGTGAGACATCAGGTAATGCATTGACCATGGAGAGCAGAGGGAGACAAAACAAGGGAGGAAGGAGCCTAGGAAATCATGGCAAGTCTAAAAAGGGACCAGATTCGAAAAAATAGAGTGCTAGAACTATGGTAAGAAAGGACATTTGAAGAAAGACTGCAAAGCCCCAAAGAAAAAAGGAGACAGACAACAAGACACTACTCAGGAAGCGAATTTAGCAGGTGATGTGTTACAATATTCTTTGATTCTTGCGTTAGATAATACTAGTGATTATTGGGTAGTAGATTCAGGGGCTTCATGTTATGCTACACCCCATAGGAAATTCTTTCATGATTATCTTCAAGGTGATTTCGGGCATGTGCTATTGGGGGATGATGAACCATGTAAAATTGTTGGAAAGGGTAAGGTACGGATTAAGTTACATAATGCAAGTGAATGGCTGCTAAAGGATGTAAGGCACATTCCTTCTATGAAAAGAAATCTGATCTCAATAGGGCAGTTGGGAGATAGCGGATGTTTGTCTACATTTGGACAAACATGGTGGAATATCACTAAAGGATCAATGATAATTGCAAAAGCAGATAGGATAGGTATGTTATATTTATGTCCTCATAATACTGATTATTCTATATCTGTAGCTTCCACAGAAACAAGTGCAGTGTTGTGGCATCATAGGCTTGTCCACATGAGTGAGAAGGGGATGCATATTCTCCACTCAAGGAAACTGCTTCATGAGCTGAAGCAGGTAAGTTTGGAATTCTGTGAGAACTGTGCTTATGGAAAACATAAGAGAGTTAGATTTCTCAGGGTTGGGAAAGAAAAGAAGAGTGAAAAGTTAGAGCTTGTCCATACAGATGTATGGGTACTAGCTCAGGTACAATCTCTTGGTGGATCTCATTATTATGTTACTTTTATTGATGAAGCAACTAGAAAAACTTGGGTTTATTGCATTAGAAAAAAATCAGATGTGTTTGATACTTTTAAGAAGTGGAAATATTTGGCTAAGAATGAGACAGGAAAAAGGTTGAAATGTCTCAGATCTGATCATGAAGGCGAGTACTACAGCAAGGAGTTTGACAGTTACTATTCACACAATGGGATTCGCAGAGAGAATCTAGTCCCTAGAACACCCCAATAAAATGTTGTGTCAGAAAGGATGAACAGAACGATTGTGAAGCATGCAAGGTGTATGAGATTGCATGCAGGGCTGCCCTTACAGTTTTGGGCTGATGCTGTAAACACTATTGTTTATTTAATAAATAGAGGGCCTTCAAGCACTTTGGATGGTGGAATTCCAGAGGAGGCATGGACAGGTAAACAGGTAAAATACTCATTTCTGAGAACTTTTGGTTCTGAAGCATTTGTCCATATTGATAAAGATGATAGAACAAAGCTTGAGGCTAAATCCAAGAAATGTACCTTTATTGGATACGGGGTGGATGATTTTGGTTATTGTCTATGGGATCTTAAAAATTGCAAAATCATTAGGATTAGAGATGTAGTATTCAATGAAAAGGTCATGTACAAAGATCAGTTGCAGGGAAACAAAGAAGAAAAGGAAAACACAGAGTACACAATGCTTGATGAAATCAAAGAAAATGAAGTTCCAAAAGCACCAGAAAATCAAGAGCAGCAGCAGGTACCCGAAACTCCTGCAACTGTAAGAAAGTATACCAAGTTAAGTAGACCCCCTGAACGATTCTCTCCTTCACTGTATTATTTATTGATGACTGATTCTGGTGAACCAGAATGTTTTGAAGAAGCAATGCAGGTAGAAACTAGAAATAAGTGGGAGCAAGGCATGGATGAGGAGATGGACTCATTGGTAAGAAACCATACTTCGGATATGGTTATGTTTCCTACAGAAAAAAGGGCATTGTAGAATAAATGGGTTTAGAGGTTGAAGGAAGAAGATGGAGGCAAGAAGCGGTACAAGGCTAGACTTGTTATAAAGGGGTTTGCACAAAATAAAGGTATAGACTTTGATGAAATATTTTCTTCTGTTGTTAAAATGACTTCAATTAGAACTATTTTAAGTCTAGTGGCGGTAGAATATTTTCATATTGAACAATTAGATGTAAAAACGACCTTTCTCCATGGGGATTTGGAGGAATACATTTATATGCAGCAGTCACAAGGGTATGATGTCAAAGGGAAGGAGAATCTGGTTTGCAGGTTGAAGAAGAGCTTGTATGGACTGAAGCAAGCTCCAAGGCAGTGGTATTTAAAATTTGATAAGTTTATGACAGAACAAGGTTATGATAGATGTCATTCTGACCACTATGTTTATTTCAAGAGGCTAGAAAACAGAAGATATATTATCTTGTTATTGTATGTGGCTGACATGCTTGTTGTAGGGTCTAACATGTAGGATATAAATGTGCTCAAAAGAAAACTAGCTAAATCATTTGCGATGAAGGATTTGGGTTCTGCAAAGCAAATCCTTGGTATGAGAATAACAAGAGACAGGAAAAATCACAAGTTCACGTTGTCTCAAGGTGAGTACATAGAAAAGGTGTTGCATAGGTTTAGAATGTAGAATGCAAAACCAGTCAATACACCTTTGTCCAACCATTTCAAACTAAGAAAGGATATGTGTCCAGAGACACAGGAAGAGATAGATTACATGTCCAAGATTCCCTTTTCATCAGCGGTTGGGAGCTTGATGTATACCACGGTGTGCACAAGACCATATATTGCACATGCAGTGGGAGTTGTGAGTAGGTATATGAATAATCTAGGTAAAGAGCATTGGAAAGAAGTACAGTGGATTCTCAGGTATTTGAGAGGTACCACTTCTCATGCATTATGTTTTGGAAGTTCAGACACTGTTCTATAGGGATATGTTGATGTAGATATGGCTGGTGATAAAGACAACAGGAGGAGCATCACAGGGTATGTGTTTACTGTAGGTGGAATAGCAGTAAGTTGGATTTCAAAACTGCAACAGGTTGTTGCACTTTCAACAACAAAACTAGAGTATGTTGCTGCTACAAAGGCTAGTAAGCATATTATTTGGTTGCATAGGTTCATGGAAGAATTGGGTAAGAGGTAAGAGAATAGTAGGCTATACAGTGACAGCCAGAGTGCCATTCATTTTGCAAAGAACTCATCCTCTCATTCGATGACTAAACATATACAAATCAAGTACCACTTCATAATATTTGTTCTAGATGAAGAACTGTTAAGACTGGAAAAGATACACACTAGCTAGAATCCTATAGACATGTTGACAAAGGGAGTAACCAGAGAGAAACTGAGTTCCTGCTCGGTTTTTGTTGGCCTTCAAGTGTTGGAGTAGGGTCCCGCAGATACAAAAGAAGCTACCAGTTTAGCGGATAGACAGTTTTGGTGGAGAGGAGATAAGGTAGAGCTACGACGTCGTATCATGTTTCTAGCTGTAGAGAAGAGATGGAAACCGTGACTTTTAGGATAGAGAAGTCAAGGAAGACGACAGTACCTGATCGGCCAAGAAGAGAGAGATCACCCAGCGCATTGAAGGCAGCCACAAAGATAGGGCTCAGGTACCCTCATAAAGGAAAAGGAGCAACGAGGCCGAGGTATTGAAGACGAAGGACAGAAGCAGGGAAGCGGTGCACAGTACCCATGGTCAGTGCTGGGAAGCATGGAAGACCACAGAGAGCTATGGTGTGACGAAAAGTGGCTACCTCAAGTACAGATATGCCGACTGTCACTAGTTAGGGTTTTGGGTTACTGTTGGGACAGGCCCACAGTGTTGTAATGGTGAGACCTTTGGGCTGCCTATAAAGGGATGTATTTTGTATTTTAAAAGGGTTGGTTGGTTGGTCAGTTAGTTAGTTCGTTCAATTGTTAGTTGTTTTGTGGATTATTAGGTAGTTGTAGAAGCCGAGCTCTAGTTCTGCTATTAACAGTAGTTATCTTACTGTAACCAGTAGCTGGCTCGCTGAGTATGCATGTAACAATACGCAGGGATCGACAGAGTGGCAAGAGTATATTGTAAGAGGTGCAATATATATTATAAGAGAGATCTAAGAGAGAAGGGCTCTAGGCTGTGTGTGGAGTTACCCAGAAGATCTCGAGTTGCATATGCGGTGCAGCAAAACTGTGTTTACCTTCCCCTAAGCTATAATAGAAACATAGTTTTGTGGACGTAAATTCTATCCTAGAGGTGAACCACGTTAAAATCATGTGTTATGTGATTGATTTATGTGTTGTGTTTATTTGTTGCATCTATCAGTTATCACATGGGCCTTGTTTACAGTTTAATGTATGTATGCGTTATTTAGTTTACAGCACTATAGAAGATAAATGCAAGTTGAAATCCATAAGTAGTTTGTGTAAGAGTTTATCTACGTTTCATCCCAGATAGCTAAGAGTCGCAGAGTTAAGCAACCTTGTATATTGAATCCCGTAAGTCGGAACGAGTAGCACTAAGTACGTTGAGCCGCAGTGGTAGGATATCTCAAGGAAGCGATATTGCACCAGCAGAGGAGGTGTGGTGCGCTGCGGTTGAGAATCAGCGTAGGAAGGAGTTACGCGTTTCCTGAGGTGTGGCGATGCGATAAGGACTAAGAGTTGTCGTAAGTAAGAGGGAGTTGCGCGTTGCAGAAAGACAGAAATGTCGCAGGCTAGAAGAGCTGCGAGACGCCTAGGCTGCCACAGAACCTAGTCCAAGACACTTGAGTCCTTGGACAACCCACTAGATTCACTTCAGGTGAGACTTCAGGTCACTCTGTGGTCTGTCACCGAAAGGGCCAGTGAACTAGGGGTGTTGTTGGTTAAACACAGTAAAACTCGGGTCTGCCCATGCAAACCAACAAATGGTTCCGTTGCCAGTTTTGAACAAACTGAGCATTGATGTTCTGGTGGTGGCCTACTAGAGACGAACTCAATGAGTGGGTTTGGTCTAACCAGAAAGAGTTTTTCGAACAAGAGAAAAGGAGTCCTAAACTGAGTACAGAGACTTGGTTACAGAAACATATCATTACAGACCTACATGCGATATTTTTTGCGACCTTTGGGAATGAGCTTTACGACTGGTTATCAAAGTTGACTAATACGAGCATATTTAAGAAGAAAAGAGACATTTTTTTGGACACCGGAGCTGATTCAGACTGTGAAGAACCTTGATAATCCTATTACAAGAGCAGTAGAATTCTGGCTTGCGAGTGTGCTAGAAGGCTTCGTCACAAAGTTTGCAGTCGACCAGACAAAAAGCTTCAGCGAGGCTGAGCGCTACTTCTTCAAAGGATATCGTGGTAAGTACCTAAAATCTTTAAACTTGTCCATTAAGATGTTATTACATGAAAAAGGAACAATGGATCTAGTTTCAGATGAATAAGTAAAGATAGTAATGTCACAAGAGTTTGAAAGTGATTTTGATGACATTGGACTTACACGTCGTGGAAAGAAATATAAAGTAGATTTTAGATCTCCCATATTTGAGGACAATTCAGATAATACTAGACAGTAGAGTCATAGTACCACAGAAATAACAGAGGGGGGTATCCCTTACCATCCTTACACCCCACAGAAACAGACCGGGACTCAGAACAATCCTGTAGGAACTCCATCTAGTAGCTCGCAGACAGTACCTACCACCACTACATCACCTTCACCTATACTGCCGAGTGGTAGTAACACAGCAAATCAACATCCACCGTGTAGAAATAGAATGGGGGATGATATGAAGCTACCTATCTTTAAGGGAACAGGGGTAGAGGACCCAGAGCAGCATTGGTTTCTATGTGAAGCCATGTGAACCATTAAAACCATCAATGACGATACCATTAAACTTGTACATTTGGTCACCACACTAAGAGATCGAGCCTTAACATGGTATATGAAGTATACCACAGTACCCAGAACACTTGTCCAGATCAAGACTTCCATGATTAAAGAGTTTAAGAAACCTAAGTCTGAGTCACAGTGCATTACAGAGCTCAAAGACATCAAACAGTTACCTACAGAGTCAGTGTGGGACTTTGATCAAAAGTTCAAAGCCCTTATAGACCAAGTCAGCTTTGAGTTTGTGCCAGAGCAGCTTAAGGAATGGTTTATTGCAGCACTGCTCCCTCACATCAGACTGCCATTAATGCAGCAGAAAATCCAGACGTAGGATGACACATTGGAGATGGCAATGAAACTAGAGGCTTCACCTCTAGCAGAATCCAGCACAGGTATGACAAATCTACAAAACCAGTTGGCTAATCTCACGTTATAGTTGCATGAGCTTAAGAAAGGGAAAAAGGTTGTGCAAGACATAACCCCTTACCACAGACCCACGGGCCGTGGTGTGAAGTATGAAAAACAAGAGGACATCTACCTCAGCAGTGCCCTCTACTTCAGAAGTACGTGCAGACACCTAAGAAATTATAATGCGTCTTCTCCAAGTCTGTAGGCCATGATGTACACGATTGCCGAGCCTATGATCTCATGGTCGAAGAAAAGCAAGACTTGTACAGAGTCCAATCAGAAACACAGGATCTAGCAGCAAGATCCGGCTTATGGTGGCCGTGGAGGAGGATTCAGAGGATGAGGACGTGGAGGAGGCTTTTGCCGTGGAGAAGGATTTGGACGTGGAGAAGGCTTTGGTCGTGGTCGTAGACCAGTTACTTGCTACAACTTTGGAGTTGTAGGACATTATGCTAGAGACTGTCAGAGTCCCACCACCACATGTAACTATTGCAAATCTTACGATCACACTATAGAGGAGTGTCCTACCTTGATAGCTAATATCAGAGAACCTAAGCCAGCAGCACACCAGAACATCCAGCTTATTGCTGCTGAGCAGGAAGAGCCAGAACCAAGAGTCAACATTGTGACTCGCAGTGGTGTTTCCACTAGTGAGACATCGCAGGATACTGAAAAGAACACAGGTCAGGAGTGGGTGCACATAGCTCCTAACAAAGCAACAGCACTTGACTTGCAGAAGAATAAACATACATTTCAGGAAGCTAAGACTTTCTTTGATGACCCTATGCAATCAAGATTGCAGGTACCACCGTCTAGGGGCGTACCGCAGCAAGCACCTTGTGGCGTTAGCCCTGAACAGATATCGCAGGCTACCACATCAGGTACATGCGATGAGGATGAGATGACAGTAAGTGTACATTCCTTCCTGTGAAGTTGCTTAAAACTTGTAAGAAATGAGCAAGCTATCGGAGAACTCCAGCGCATCATAGATCAGTGTCAGCCATCTTCTTCTGTGAGCAGTACACAGCGTGATGTTCATAATATTACAGGACATACAAGAACTGGAAGAGAGATGTGACTCACAGCATAGGTTGGAGAATTCGAAATGGATGAGGTGATCCTAGATCTAGGATCAGACGTAAATGTTCTGACTAAGCAGACATGGGAACAGATGGGTAGCCCTAACTTAGTCAGATCACCTATTCATCTGAGATTAGCTAATCAGCAGCGAGTATCACCCCTGGGTCGATTACTGCAAGTGCCAGTTGACATTGACGGAGTTCGCAGCTTCGCGGACTTTGAAGTTATAGAAATCATTGGTGATAGTAGACCATATCCAGCACTGCTAGGCATTGATTGGGTGATCGATAACATGGCCGTTATTGACCTAAAGAGAAGACAAATGAACTTTGAGGACGTGCAGATCCGAGTCATCGCACCGTTGGATCCTTTTCAGGGTCCTAGATATGTTGAACCTATCCGAGCAGAGGAAGAGGCACATAACATGGAGAGCCTCTATCAGATGACCACAAACCAGAGCGACTACATCAATCCGACTGAAGAAGGGAACATTAGTTGGCGATGCAACAACTCATGCGCATCAGATTTAGATGTTGGTCTAGAGAACTGGTAGAACAGACTTCACAAAGTTTCAGTGCGTAGATGCGCTTACTTGACTAAGTCACTGCGATGGATTGGTGCAGAGATCAATGAGATTCCGTCGTTCCATAGTTTAACATATATCCAGGACTTTCTCAAGCAGTTTGAACAACAAATTACTCACGAGCAGAGGGTCGCAGCTATGGACCTTACAGTACGAGCCACACCTGCAAGATGGTGGTATGCACATAAAGAGAATATCGCATCATGGGATGATATTAAGAGATTGATGGCAATCAGATTTTCTACCGACAGAGAGTATGTCCATCAGCAATACACAGGAGAAAGTGACCCCAGGTCACATATTCAGACATGTGAACAGAATTGGTTGGACATTCCTGAGGATGAATGGGTTCACCGATTCATTCACACTTTGGACACAGTTCCAAGGAACTGGTATACAGAGACTGAACTGCGCAAGGGAACAACTACATGGCCACTTATGATAGACAGCTTTCTACTCACCTTTTCTTTTGAATTTGAGTATCCAATTGTCGACCATGCCCTAGATATAATAAAGAGTAAGATATTTGAGGACTGTACCCTATCAGTACCAACTCAGCCTGACTGGGATGTTCAGCTAAAAGATGTGCTTGAGTGCTATAACTTTGAAGCAGAACCAGAGGACGAGGATGAGGATCCTCGTAACACCAACATTTCAGAGTCAGAAGGGACTCACACTGTTGAGGGACCACAGTTAGAAATTCTAGCAATCACAGAGCCCATCAAGATTAAAAAGATCAATATTGGCACAGACACAAAACCAAAGTTTGCCTCTATTGGAGACTATTGGAACGATGAAACAGTCGGACGGATTGTAGACTTGCTACATGACTATCAGGACCTATTTCCCACCAAGTTCACAAAGATCAAGGGAATAGTCGGAGACCTGGGAGTAATGAGGATACCATTGAAGGAGGATGCTAGACCAGTCAAGCAACGTCCATATAGATTAAATTCGTACTATAAAGAAAAAGTTAAGGATGAAATCGATAAGATGCTAGCAGCAGGCATCATTGAACCTGTAGAAGAGAGCGAATGGGTTAGTCCCATGGTCATACAAGAAAAGAAAACTAAAGGAGACATCAGGATCTGTGTCGATCTACGTAAACTCAACGATGCATCGCTTCATGATCCATTTCTGACACCGTTCACTGATGAGGTGTTAGACAACATGGGAGGACAGTAGGTCTACTCCTTCACTAATGGATTTTCAGGCTATAATCAAATCAGAATCCATCCAGAAGATCGATCCAAGACCACCTTTGCAACATAATGGGGCTCATTCTAGTATACGGTAATGCCCTTTGGCCTTAAAAATGCACCAGCTATCTTTTCTAGAGTAGTAGTTGCTGTATTTAAAGAGTACATCCATAAATTCCTAAAAGTTTATTTTGATGATTGGACTATATTTGGACTAATTGACAAGCACATAGGAGATTTAAGACTGATGTTAGAGAAATGTAAGCAGTACCAGATTTCTCTAAACTTGAAGAAATGTATTTTTTTGCGCCATTCGGTATTTTGTTGGGTCACATTGTTTGCAGACAAGGCTTGATGGTAGATCCCGTAAAGATCGCCATCATTGTAAACCTTCTAGCACCCAACTCATTAAAGCAATTGAGGACAGTACTCGGTCATACCGGGTACTACAGAAAGTTCATCAAGGGCTACGCAAAGATTACAACACCGATGGAGAAATTGTTAAGGAAAGATGTAAAGTTCCTATGGAACGAGGAATGTCAGCAGAGACTAGACACACTTAAAGAGAAGATGGTTATAGGGCCCATCCTAGTATTTCCAGACTGGACTAATCCGTTTCATGTACATGTGGATGCATCTGGCATCGCACTCGGGGTTGTTTTAATGCAACCAGGAGAAGGGGATATTGATCATCCTATCGCATATTCCAGTAGAAAGCTATCGACAACAGAAAAGAACTACACCATGACAAAAAGAGAAGGCTTAGCTATGGTGTATGCGCTACAGAAGTTCAGGAACTACCTGTTGGGTGCCTCGTCCAAGATGTTTATTGACCATTCCGCATTGAAGTATCTGGTCAATAAGCCAGTGTTAGGGGGGAGAATCTGCAGATGGTTACTCCTCTTTCAGGAGTATGATTTTGAAATCATTGTAAAACCAGGAAGATTGAACGTTGGACCTGATCATGTGTTGTGGATAGACTCAGGAGAAGAGCCAAGTAACTTAGAGGACAATTTGCCGAATGCGCAGTTGTTTTCTATCCAGATCACAGACGACTACTATGCTGATATCATTCACTTTCTCACTACAGGATTAGCACCTGACGAGTTTACTAAGCAACAAAAGAAGCAGTTGGTTGTTAAAGTAGCAGAATTCACCCTGATCGCAGGACAGTTATACAATTTAAGTCCAGAGGAAGTTCTGCGCAGATGTGTGATGCCGCATGAAAAAGACGCTATCATCAGAGAGGCACATTCAGGAACTGCAGGAGGTCATTTCGCAGGAAAGCCGACTGCGCAGAAAATCCTAGCTACAAGATTATGGTGGCCTACGTTGCATAAGGACACTAAGGACTTTTTCAAATGCTGCGATATCTGCCAGAGGGTAGGAAAACCCTCGTGATGAGATGAAATGCCGCTGCGACCACAGGTTACACTGCACGCATTTGACAAGTGGGCTATAGACTTCGTGGGTCCTATCAACCCACTAGGAAATGCACTGGGGCGAGATATATCATCACTAGGACAGAGTACCTCACCAAATGGGTGGAGGCCAAAGTAGTAAGAAATTGTGATGCGGCTACAGCTGCATAGTTCCTTTTTGAAAACATCATCAGTAGATTTGGATGCCCAGTAATTTTGATGAGTGACCAAGGCACACATTTATTGAACCACACCATTGAGGCCTTGATGGAATAATTTTAGATTCAGCACCATAAGAGCACCCCCTACCACCCACAGGCTAATGGTACGGTGGAGGCCTTTAACAAGGTTTTATAAAACGCTCTTACTAAGATCTGCAACAACCAAAGGAATGATTGGGACCTCAGAGTTAACGTTGTATTATGGGCATATAGGACCACATGCAAGAAGCTTACAGGATACACACCTTTCAGCTTGGTGTATGGACAGGAGGCTGTTATGCCTATGGAGTATATTCTTCCCAGCTTACGAATTTCTCAGATCACTGGGATGGCTGATACAGACACAGTGGATGAAAGGCTAGCGCAGCTGCTTGTCTTAGAGGAAAACAGATTCATCGTCGGCTTTCATCAGAAAGCGCAGAAGGAACACGAAAAAGATTGGCATGACAGACACATTAAGAGTAAGACTCTTCAGATCGGAGACCTAGTACTCCTCTATGACAGTAAGTTCATTAAGTTTCCAGGGAAGTTCAAGATGCATTGGCTGGGTCCATACCAGATACAGCAAGTTACAGAGGGAGGTACCGTTCAGCTCAGCAAAGTGAATGGGGAGCTTCTTCCCATGTTGATTAATGGTAGTAGGCTTAAGCTCTATAGTGATAGCCACCCCACCTCTCATCCCTAGCTTAGACAGCTTACGACGGTGCAGATTTCCAGTGTAATTGAAAGGAGGCATCGCATCAGGAACTAGTCTACACCGGTAGGTATTCTAAGTATGAGGAATCGCATAAGGACGGTTCATTTTGCGCAAGCCATCAGAGGCTTGTGAGGAAAAGAAAAAAAAGAGCGCTTAAGGTTGTTTTGAGCAGAGGATGCGGTGTTGCATCGCAGTGAGGCGATGTCTCTTCGTGCCACGTACCCTCTTTCGCAAGAAAGCAGAGGGCTAGTCAAGTCGCCTTTTGACAGGAAGTTAATGAAGAAATGACCGGTATATCTTACCATGGATTTGGCAGCAGTATAATTAATGTTCCAGATTTGGTAAATCTTCGACGAGACCGGCACCTGTACACACACACTTCGAGGGAAATTTGATCGGATTTTAGCATTTATTGAGGATCAGATGACGGGTGTGGTCTCGTCCATGCAATTAATACGATCGATGGATTCAGTCTAGATGATTGTTGCGTCTGGCATTATCTTCTTTGGCATAAAAGCAGAAATTATTCATTCTGGAGGGTTACATTTGCAAGAATTCAAGAGCCGAGAGTTATAGAGTGCATCGATCAGTTTCTGTGTGCAGAGCTAATCCCGTTACAGAGTGCTGTGATTTCCAGAATTTGCAACCATTGCACATCCAGCGTTTTACACCGAGTGGGTTCTGTCCGAGGAGGAACCTTTAGAAGACATGCTGAGACATTTTGACCCTGGTGGCCGTATGTCCGCCATGACGACGCCACCCAGGGTTGTGAAATTAGGTACATCACAGGTCAGATATCCGTCAAGGATGAAGAGCCAAGTGCAGGATGTAGAAGATGTCATCAAATTCTTTGCTAAGGAGAAGAAGAAAACCGAGTCGATCACTGAAGATAAGAAAGCAGTGCAGAAGAATGACGAGAAGAAATCTCCCGCCAGGAAGAAAGTAAACATGAGAAAAAGAAAGCAACGGGAGAAGGAAGATGACCTATCTCATCAGCTAAGAGCAGAACAAGAGGTTCCAAAGGTCAAGAATGAAAATATGCGAAACCCGAGTCACGTGAATACCTGGAGCGAGTTGCTGAGAAGAAAAGTGAAAGGGAAAACAAACCGAGCAAGCAGAACTTCAAGATGCAGACAAAGGCTTGTTCTCAAGAGGGAATTCCTGGTTTGTAAACCTCTCGCATAAGTAGGCTCCAGACTAAATGAAATGTTTGAGAAGGCTGGAAGATACAAATTTTCCTTGTGATAAAAGTTCTAACCCAGATAAAGAGGAAATGATATCTGTGGAAGACTTCTCAACACTAGAAGGTTCTTAAAAAGCTTCAGGAGTGACAAGAGCGAGACCATGACTGAGGGTAGGAAATATAAGAGAGCCCAACGAACTAAGTTACATAAACTAAAAAGAGCGTGTCGCAACGATGCAGGATGAAGTCGTAGGACTTCGGGACAAGTTTCAAAGGACTTCACAGGAAGCCAAGGAGAAGCTACAGCAGGAGAAGCCCGCTGGTAGTGGCTCGGGGATGAGCCACAAGTAAGTGTTAGGGGACTATTGGAGCAGGGTCTCACAGCTACAGAAGAAGCTACCAGTTTAGCGGATAGACAGTTTTGGCATAGAGGAGATAAGGTAGAGCTATGACGCCGTAGCATGTTTCTAGCTACAGAGAAGAGCTGAAAACCGTGACTTTTAGGATAGAGAAGTCAAGGAAGACGACAATACCTGAGCGGCCGAGAAGAGAGAGCTCACCCACTGCATTGAAGGTAGCGGAGAAGATAGGAGGGCTCAGCTACCCTCATAAAGGAAAAGGAGCAATGAGGCCGAGGTATTGAAGACGAAGGACAGAAGCAGGGAAGCGGTGCACAATACCCATGGTCAGCGCCGGGAAGCATGGAAGACCGCAGAGAGCTGTGGTGTGACGGAAAGCAGCTGCCTCAAGTACAGATATGTCGACTGTCACTAGTTAGGGTTTTGGGTTACTGTTGGGACAGGCCCATAGTGTTGTAATGGCGAGACCTTTGGGCCACCTATAAAGGGATGTATTTTGTATTGTAAAAGGGTTGGTTGGTTGGTCAGTTAATTAGTTCGTTCAGTTGTTAGTTGTTTTGTAGATTATTAGACAGTTGTAGAAGCTGAGCTTTGGTTCTGCTATTAACAGTAGTTATCTTACTGTAACCAGTAGCTGGCTCACTGAGTATGCATGTAACAATCCACAGGGATCGACAGAGTGGGAAGAGTATATTGTAAGAGGTGCAATATAGAGTAGAAGAGAGATCTAAGAGAGAAGGGCTTGAGGCTGTGTGCGGAGTTACCCAGAAGATCTCGAGCTGCATATGCGGTGCAGCAAAATTGTGTTTACCTTCCCTTGAGCTATAATAGAAACACAGTTCTGTGGATGTAACTTCCATCCTGGAGGTGAACCACGTTAAAATCATGTGTGATGTGATTGATTTATGTGTTGTGTTTATTTGTTGCATCTATCAGTTATCACATAGGCCTTGTTTACAGTTTAATGTATGTATGCATTATTTAGTTTACAGCACTATAGAAGATAAATGCAAGTTGAAATCCATAAGTAGTTTGTGTAAGAGTTTATCTACGTTTCATCCCAGATAGCTAAGAGTCACAGAGTTAAGCAACCTTGTATATTGAATCCCGTAAGTCGGAACAAGTAGCACTGAGTACGCTGAGCCGCAGCGGTAGGATATCGCAAGGAAGCGATATCGCACTAGCAGAGGAGTTGTGGTGCGCTGCGTTTGAGAATCAGCGTAGGAAGGAGTTAAGCGTTGCCTAAGGTGCGGCAATGCGATAAGGACTAAGAGTCATCGTAAGTAAGAGGGAGTTGTGCATCACAGAAAGATAGAATTCTCGCAGGCTAGAAGAGCTGTGAGATGCCCAGGCTGCCATAGAACCTGGTCCAAGACACTTGAGTCCTTGGCCAACCCATTATATTCACTTTGGGTGAGACTTCAGGCCGCTCTGCGGTCTGTCGCCGAAAGGGCCAGTGAGCTAGGGGTGTTGTTGGTTAAACACAGTAAAACCCAGGTCTTCCCATGCAAACCAACATCAACCATGAAGGTGAAAATAAGAAATTAGCTAAGTAGAAGGTCCAAACTATAGTCCAGCAAGTGCAGTAGAGGTGTAGCTGCTATGATCAGTCTCCAAGTTGGAGATTGTTGGTTTTGGGGCCTAATATTCCAAATCTGAAGATATTATTCAGTTGTGATTGTAACCCAGGAGTACTGTACACTCATTCCCCCTACCTTGGGGTTTGAGGCAGCACCTCAAAAAAGGGGTTCGAGGGAAATGCCCCTGAGACACGGGGGTTCGGGGGTAGCACCCCTGAGATATGGGGGTTTGGGGGCAGTGACCCCGAGAAATGGGGGTTCCGGGGTGGAGCCCCCGAGAAATTTTTTTGGGATGTGTGTTGGCCAACAGTTTTGCAGACCCATGGTATTGGGTTAACCGTAGTATTTTCCCATGGTATTATCCCTATAAAAGAAATCATTGTAACATGAATGTGTATGGTATTGTATTGTATTGGAAGAGATATTATGAGAGCGTGAAAAGGAAGTGTAGCGGTTTTGCTACAGGGTGTATCCCTTCATCTTTTTGGAATGTAATAAAAGGACTGGCAATTTCTTTGTGGACATAGCCCATCGTTTGGGTGAACCACGTTATATTTGTGTCTCTTTGTAATGTTTTAATATGTTTTTGCATATTTTTTATTGATTTAACTGTATATCTATTATTGCTCTACGGTCCTATTTTCTAACAAATTATTCCAGCATCCAGAATCCTATCAAGCTCATCTTTTACTCTCTCCTTATATTACAACTTCAGGTGATATGGTCACTGCCTTACAGGTTTCGCATTTGGTTTCAATGGGATTTCATCTCTCCTAAATCTCTGAGAATCCCCTTCGTCTCAGAAAACTTCGTAGGGAACAAAAATTGGAATGCACGCAACAATTCTGTAATATTTTCCATCATTTCTTCATCCCAGTAGTCCCCAACATTTGCAAACTTTGGGTTCTCCTTAGTCCCAATGTTAACTTTCCTGATCTTGAATGGTTTATTCATCAGATCCATCGGTACATCCGGTGTTGCGACATCCTAACTCCCTTCTGTTTCTGGAATATTGATATTCTGCAGATCATCATCATCATCTGGTCCTCCATTCACATTATAGCATTCCATCATTTACTGCATATGACAATGCACATGCAAATCCACTAGATATGCGACTGACACTACCTTCAGAACAACATCACGAATGAGTTGTAGCGCATTATAAACATCTGGATTGGCATCCGCAAAACTGCAGGTGTGAGTAAAACATATGGTCAACTCTTCCAAAGTGATGATATCTATGCACAAATCAGCAGACACATACCAATATTGTGGCATTTCATCCAATGTGTGGACAAAGGAATGGACCGACTCATCCTTTGGTCATGATTCCCACAATGTCTGACACTCAATCTGATGATCATCGAGATTGTTCCATCCATCATATCTTCCAGCATGGTACACTTCTACATCTCCAAATCAAACTGTCATCATTTTATGACACTATGACCATCCAGTGATCTACCTCTTATGGGTCTCCCATCAGCATGCTAGGGTATCCTTCAAAGCTTCCTCCAACTCCAGCAACCGCTATCGTTCTAACACCTTATCTTCGAATTCAACAAGAAACTTAGATAACTCAGGAATCCCTTCATAAATTTGTAACTCAATGGTCTTGTTCATGATGCAACACAGTGACTTTGTAATCGATTTGCACTTTCGTAGAGATGCTTGATGCAAGCGGTTCTTCCATTTCTCTAAAGCATCATCAGATTCATAAGACGTAGAGCTAGTGCTGTGCCAACTGAGTTACCCATCAATAGTCGGATGTACATAATATTCTAAAATGTTATATGAATGATCCCATCCTCTAACAACTTCATATTTCACTAGCTCAGTATACCTTCGCCCTTCATTTAGATCCATCAGAGCGATGACTCTTATGTATTGATTCTCAAATTTCATTACGTGCTTCTTAAAATTGATCACTTCCATGCTTTCGTTGGCCCATATGATCTCCAATAATGCGGGATAAGAACCTCCAACATCAATGAATTTGATCACATCAAAATATACATAGGTATTCATTCCTTCTACCTCCATGGAAAGGTGCAAAACCCGCCCAATCGACGTTACTCTGGCCTAGTTAGCCAGTCGCAGCTGCACAAGAGACCAACTTAGCATTGGGATCCCCATCATTTTCCATGTCTTTCTTATCATAATATTAACATCTAACCCTAGATCCAGGATGAATGAATCTACCTCATAGTCCCGATCTGAATGTTCATCCGCATTTCTTTCCTCGTCTTTTTCTTATGCATAGAATTCACCACAGAATCCTTTCATCCCTTAACCGGTCGATGCAATAGATTCTCAATATCGGTAATAGCATCAAGATATCTTTCCAGTGACAAGCAACTTTCAAAGAAGTTCTGCAAGGTACCATGATGTCGCAATGGTCTTGCCTCCAAAGTGGAATCAAAACCAGTAGGCATTTCATAAACATGTAACTTACCGAAGTTTCTGTGCATCTCGTCTCATGCTTCAAAGAATGTATCTTTCTTCGTGTTGATATAAAATTGGACTTTCTTATTTCCAACTAACCGTATTTGTGGTATCATACTATCTTCTCCAGTTTTTGCACCTCTACAAGTGAAAGATTCAATGTAAGATATGAGGATGGAGGCATCCTTTGGTTTGATGTCTAGAGGGAGATCCGCAACCACACGCCTAAACTTAGTGTTAAATTCATCCATGGTTTCATTATCCATCTTCTTTATGTTATGAAGGGCAGCAAACAGATGTCTTGTCTCTTTCTTTTCTCCCCATTTCTTCTTAAAACCCTCTAGTAATTCACTAAGAGTTTTATATGAATCATCACCTAGATCGAAGTACCATTCTGCAGCATCATCCTCTAAGGATAAAACAAAGAGCTTCATTTTTACATATTCATGGTTATGCAAAGCATCATTGAAATAACTGACCAAGTTCTTTTCAAACTTTCGAAGGTGAGACTTGGCAGCGATGGGATTATTTCCCTAGAATATGGGAAGCTTCTTGATAGCATCATTTGGAAGTTCATGGGCAGCACCTGCTATCTGAGAAAAGTCAAGGGGTTTGAAGAATTCCGTCATTTCTTAAGATTTATAGTTATGACTCTCTACAAATATGTGATGGATATCTGAGAGGGATTGGTCTCCTAAATATTCAAGGTTTCTATGGGAAGTATGCCTATTCAATCTTTCCCTAATAAACCTTTCGGGATCAGAGAGAGGATTGAATAATTGTCAGTGGTTTCTTTGGGTAGTGTTGGCATCCAGAAACAACCTCTTCATTTCTTGACAAAATGAAGAGAGATCAGCTCTTTATGTGATTTATCAATTTAAAAATTATGAAAGAGCACCTTCAGAATCTTTGATTCTGAAGGTACTCTCAATCAAAGGAAAGTGATTTAATGATTTTAGAGCTGAAAGAAACTTGATCATAAAACTTGGCTTTTAACTGTCAGATAAGTTTCGTAAATTTTCATTAAGTTATTGAAATCATCAAAATGAATTTATGTCACTTAAGGGATTTGTGCCAAGAGAAATTTCATAAAACACATTATATGTTAAATAGTGTATTATTAGTCCTAAGACTAAGATAATTTTCAAAGTTAACATCATATGTAATACCTTATTATGAACTTTGTAAATATCATAGTTAATGGATAAATGATGTTTGTATAGGAAACTTTTACTTATGATAAATATCCTATATGATGGTATATATGTGTCGATAGGATGTTTAAAGGGTTTAAACTTAGTTTTGTACATATATAGTATAGACATTAATCTAGCTATTTTATCAATGCATCATTAACATTAGAGTGCGATTTATTACTCTTCATACCACTACGTAACATGATAAAATAGGGATGATTGTTTGGATTAGCTGGCCATGCAATAAACCAATTGTCAAATCGATAAGCGATCACTCATTTGGATCGATGAGCTGGTATGAAAACGTGGCTTTCACCCCTTGACAGAGTCGATAGTTGTATGCATATGGTAATATCGTGTTGATAGTGTTAAATGCTAATAGTCGTTTCAAATTACATCGTTGTACCTATTAATTATGAACCACTGTCAATAATCAATGGTTGCAATGATGATTCTATCAGTCACCGTGTCTCTGGTTCGCCAAGTTAGTAGTTATCACTAAGAGTCATGGTCAAGCGTAGATAAACTGGCATAAATCATGGTATAGTGTGAAGATTGTAACACTTATCACGGCTGAAAATCCCGCTAAAATGGCAGGTTCAGAGATTGGATTTCTGTTTAGATTTGAAGCATGTGAAGGTTATCCATCATGTCGTGTGTATGGATACCTATTCCCTCTGTTTTCACTTCCCCATTCATTTCGAGTCGAAGCCCAGAGAATGCAAAGGAAACCATGTCTCCTTTGAATCGTTTTGAGATTTCGGGGTCTGAACTAATAGAAGCTAACCAGGAAATTGCCAAGAAATTCGAGAAAATGGGATGGGCACATTTCTTTCGAAGCTTTGATGGTCACCATGCGGAGCTTACTAACATGTTCGCTATGAATTTTGAAGATGACAGGGTGCAAATTGGGGGTTTCGATTTTGTTATCAACGAAGACAAGATTGCTCAAGCCACTAAACTTCCACAGGTTGGGGAACGTTGGTTTAAAGGCACAGTGGTTAATAAGAAGAAATGCTTGGCTCTGTTAATGCCATTACCGGATAATACGAAGCTGAAGGTAGGCGTCCCTGTGAAATTTCTAAAGCCCGAATGGAGAATTTACTATGAAATCTTAGTAAGGTACGTGACATGCTGTGGACGCTATTCCCATTTACACCTATATCATTTACGATTACTTTTAGTAGTAAAGGGTTGCAAACTTAATTTTCCCTTCTATCTTTGGCAAATTCTTAAGAAAATGTCACAGTCTGTTAGGAATTTCAATAACCCTGACAGTAGTCTTTTTCACCATGGGTTGATAAAAATATTACTGCAATTCCAATTATCTGCTAAAGGTGTGTCTTGGGATAAGTTTCTAGTTGATTGTCAATTGGGGCCGACACAATACTGGCCTAATCCATCTCCACGAACTCGTAGAAGACGAAAGGTCACAAATCTTGAGGGTAATAGCTCATAGGTTAAGAAACCAGAGGTCGTAAACATGCCCATAGATAATGAGATTAATGAAAATGATGATAGGGTTTCAGTTCCTTGCGATTCTAGGGAAAGCTTGGATAAACCCGAACCTGGTAAGAAGGACAGCAACCCTGCAAACATAAAAGAAGGATTAGCCAAAGGTGAAAATGATAAAAATGATGAAGCAAATAAACCTGATGAATGCAATAAAGATTCTATGCATAAGTTAGATCATTTGGCACAGGTTTGTTGTGACAAGGAAGGGCTGGGATTTGAAAACTTATCGTTTTCGTGAAGAGTCACAAGGAGCATGCATGGTATTCATTTGATTTCAGGATATATAAGGCTGATCAACAGACTTCCAAATCTACAGCTACTAAACCTGCAGTTGTAGATATTGAGGATGATATCCCGTCTTCTGTCTCTAACACAATGGATGTAGGTAATTCTGCTATTGCATAGGGACGTGATGCGCAATCAGGTGAGGTTGAAGGTAATCAACCAGAAATAAACGTTAACACTGTAAATCTTGAACCGTTACACAATCAGCATTTTGACAGTCCTCGTTCTCCTCAGGTAACTAAAGAAGACGAAACTCTGCAACAGGTATTAGGTAATGTTTATCAAGATAAAATCACAGAGTTTAAAGGGAAGCTCAAACAGTGTCTATCCAGCACAGCCTTATTGGAGGAAGAAAACAAAACTTTTAGAAAGGAATTACTAGAATGGATCGATAGGTGGAAAAAGGAGAACATGAATAAGAATCAACACAAGAAATCCAAGAAATCAATATTAAATACAAATCAACTGCTACTAGAACGAATTGAAAAGCAAAATATTAAAATTATCAGGTTGAAGGCTAAACTAGCAGAAGCTAGAAGAGTAGTCGCTCTTCATAGTGAAACTTGATGGTTTTCTCATTTCGTATGTCACAGCGAAACAAGTAACGTTCATTACGATTTCGCATGCCTGTAAAATCGGAGATTTAACAGGCATGCATTTATTTTTTTTAAATTATTTCTGTTAGCTATGTTAAATTGATTTTAATATGATGCATTGATTGAATTTAATGCAGGAATTTTATCACCACCATTTTCCAGAAATACAAGACGTGGTTATACAATGGCTTGGAGACGTGACTGTTTGGTTGTGAGCTGGAGTTTTGTCAATGATCAAGAACTTTCTGGAATGCCTCGACTCAGGCCAGTCGATTTCTATTTTTAGTAGTAGGTGTAATTAGATGCCCTTTTTTTTTGTTAAACAATCCCTATAATGTTGCATGCAACATTTATAGAGGAAAACTGAATCTTGATAGTATATAAGGGAAGAGTTTTGATGAACTCGGCAGGATGGAGTGTGCATAGAAAACCTATTTTGAAATATATGTCGTTACTAGTACCATATCATACTTGGAGTTGAAGCTTTAATGTGAATGATACTGGACATCTGCAAACAAATACTGTGACTAGTATTTCGTTTTTTTTTGGATTTTATATATATATATATTTCAGTGTGTTGTTTTCTGCTTATATATTAACTCAGTATTGCTGTGACATACTGATGTTCAATCATCTATTTCACTTTATCAGTTCAAGTTAGTTTTTTTGAATAAATATTTCATTATGGTTTTGTTTATTAGTGTGTTTACTATAAACATAAGTTTTAATGATATAATGTTCTGTTTATTTAAAATCTCATTTGTATGTTAACAGTGACTTTAAATAAGCATTATCTCAAATTCAAATGACTATCTTGATCATTAATTATTAATCAGTTTTGGGAAATTGAAATTAACTATGTGTTTACAGGTTAGATTTCATTTCTATTATAGCAGAGTGGCTTTTGTTGTGATTTAAATATGTTTGTTTTGATCACACTCCAGTTTTTCTGTTATTGATTAATAATTAATATAGTCTTAAATTTGCTCTCAGCTGAGATAGGGTTAAATAGGATAGATAGATTAATTAGTTTTAAATTTTATTTTTAAATTTAATTAGTACTGTTAAATCATTCTGCATACTTTACATAAGTTTTCATATTTAGAAAACTTCCCAAAAATCGAAGTCTTTCCTTAAGAAAGCAACCTTAGGATATTTTAGGTATTTAGGTAGGATAAATATTAGAATAGGTTAGATTTTGCTGGTTTTAAGTTCTCCTTAAGAGACAAACTAGCTGGTAGCAGGACCATAACCTGCGAGGTTTTGTTAATCCAAACATACCGGACGCTGCTTTAAGCTGATTGTGTGGACAAAACCTCCTTATTGGCTTAGATTCAGAAAATCAGGCCAACAAATGGCGCTAGAAGGAGGGCCTGAATTAAGTTATGGCAGATGAAACAAATGAAACATTTCCAACCAGCCAACAATCTCCAGAAGTCAATAGATCACCTTTTTTAGAAACTGTTAGGAGTATCCTCGAACGTGATCCTGTTACTTCTCCCTTTACTCCCGCACAAAGTGCTCAAACTCTAGAAGAATCCAGACATATCCTTACTAGAGCTTACGCTAATCAGTTAGGTATTTCTCCAATAGATTATGGTCTTCCTAGAAAACAGCGACACAATCCACAATTGACCATAGTTACGCAAGATTTGGAGATAACTGGTAGTACTCCTCATCATCAAGTTGAAAGACATCAAATACATATTACACAAACCAATACTGCTAGAAGACTAATTGTAGGAAGTGGTTCTAATCAACCACCTTCTCCTCCTGAGTCTCCATCTGATAGTCCAAGACCTTCCAATTCAGGAAATTCTTCTAGTTCTCAAGGAAGTCCAATGGCAGGAAATGTAGGAGGAGGAGGTAATCCTCCACCCCCTCCACCTAATCCACAGCTCCCTTGGTTAAGGGCAGCTACTGTAGCAGTTCCTGGGGTACATCACCCATTGCCAAAACATTCAGATAAAATTCTTCCTAAGTTTAACCCAGATGACAAAGAACCTGCAGAGGTGCATATTGATAAATTCATGTTGGCTGTTGAAACTTTGAATGTTCAGCATGAAGATGTTGTTTGTCGATTGTTTCCTCTCACCTTTGAAGGAAGAGCTTCTACCTGGTACTTTTCATTAGTACAAGGATCTATTACAAATTGGGAGGAATTTAATAAAGCTTTTCTAGATAAATTCGGGGAAGATAAAACACCTGCTCTTTTAGCCCTAGAGTTATCTAGAATTAAAATGGAGCCTAAAGAAAGAATCAAAGATTTCAATCAAAGGTTTCTAACTTTAAAAAATAAAATTCCAGTTGCTTCTCAACCTCCAGAAGATATACTTATTGAAAATTATACATCAGCCTTACCTAGGAATTCCGGAATGTTTGTGAAAAGAGCTGGAAAAACAACGCTGATAGAAACATTTGAGGAAGCAATTAAAGTATAAAAAGATTTCATGACCTATGAACCAGATAAAAGTGGGAAATCTGATTCTTTTCCTCGAAGAAAAACAGAAAAGTCTAGTTTAGATAAAGATAAAGCATTCGATGTAGAACAGTTACAGAACGCTATTCGAACATTAACAAATGAAGTTATAGGGTTAAAAAAGACTAACTCTGAAGCTTCTCCTTCTAGGGGTTACTTCAGAAATCAATTTAGACAAAACCCAAGCACAAATAATAAAAATACACCCCCCGACGTAGCTGCTAATGAAGAAATCTTCAACACAATTCGAGCTGTTCTATCTTTGTCTGAAACTCCTAATCAAGAGATGAATGAAAACGAAGAAGAAGAGGAATCAGAAAATGATGAAGAATCAGAAGAACCTCAACAAGTTAACGGTCATTTATGGGATAGTGTTGTAAAAGAACATGAAAATAGAAACCCACCTTCAGGACAACATGTGTATAATACTCGTAGTAAAGCAACTACAAACACTCCAGGTGCTTCAAGCTCAAATACTGATAATTCACAACCAAACAAACAAACTCAATCTGGCAAGCAAACTCTGCCCACTATGGGTACTCAAACTTTTCAACATGCTCCAAAATTGGATCTACAATATGATATAATCGAAGATTTAAAGAAGACACGTGCAAACATTAGTATGTACGATCTTCTTCAAATCTACCCAATGCCTAATAGTCATATTATAAATCCCACAGTAAGTTCCATTGTCCCTAATGCAAAACAAAACGTTGCTGCAAATAGTTCTAACAATGATCCAACAACAACTGAAAAAGGAAAAGTAGTAGCCGACAAAGCTTCTTTGATAGGTAAAAATTCTAAGTCAACAACACCTCCATTTTTACTTACCTTTGAAATTTTCAATAGGAATGTTCACAACTGCATGGTAGATTCAGGAGCATCATCTAATGTTATGCCTTTATCTGTATGTAAGAAATTGAATGGAAAATTTGTTCCATCTAATTCACAAACAACTCAATTAGATAGAACAAAAGTAAAGGTTGTTGGAGAAATGAAGGATGTCTTAGTTAGAATCGCTTGTAACCCTTCAGTTTATCAAATCATAGACATTGTTGTTGCTGATATTCCAGATGCATATGGATTGTTCTTAAGTAGAGATTGGTCTCAACAGCTTAACGGTTTCTTTGCCACTGATTGGTCAACGTTGTGGTTACCGAAGAACGGAAAATCAAATCAGATAAAAATACATAGAGAACGGTATGTGAAACATACTGTTACAGAACTGCATGATCCTAGTGAACCGGTATTATTTTCTGATTCTATTATGGGAAACTACATGTATGAATTAGGATTTGGAAATTTCAAAGCTGAAAATTCCACTCTGTTTGAAAATAATCAGCAATCTAAAATTTGTAATATAACATCTGTTTCTCCTAATCATTCACTCAAGGAAACCATCAGTGATGTAAATAATATAAATATTGTAAATATCATAGAGAGCAAGGTAATTGCACATAGTTCTATTTGGACTTTATACTTTGATGGTGCAAAATCTAAAGAAGGAGCAGGAGCTGGCTGTTTATTGATAGATCCTCAAGGTAATAAAACTTGTATGGCTTGTAGAATGGAATTTAGTTGTACAAATAACACAGTTGAATATGAAGCTTTAATACAAGGTTTGAAAAAGGCAATGGATTTGGGCATCAAAGAGATAACTGTTTATGGCGATTCCGAGATCATAGTTAGACAGGTTCGTAATTCCATTCACTGTTTATTGAGCATGTACAGAGTTATCAGAAAGAGGTATGGAATCTAATTACACATTTTGATGCATTTAACATAAATTCTGTTCCTAGAAATCAAAATAAAGAAGCAGATTTATTGGCAAATGTAGCATCTAAGTTAATTCCTTCAGAAAATCTTACACTAGATTTCTTTTCTGTTGAATTGATTTTTAGGCCCTCCATACCAGATAATATTTTCAACTGGCGTGTGTTTGACAATGATATGCAGGTATTGCATTTTCTAACAAACGAGGATATTTTTAAAGATTCAGCAATAGATGAAGTCACTCATGATGATAATTTGCGGGATTTTTCGGTAATAAATGATTTCTGTTCAGTTGAAAAAGCTTTCGAACAGATAAAACCAGTTCCCAATTCAGTATTAATATTAGAGAAGTTTTTTGATCTGCAGGATAAGTTTAAGTCTGTTCCTAATTGTAAAACAAACAGCTCTCGAATGAAATATGAAACCATCAATTTGGGAACATAATCAAATCCTCAAACTATCAATCTAGGAATAGATTGTAATCCTGTAGAAAAAACAGCTTTCATAAAACTATTTAAGGAGTTTAAAGATATATTTGCATGGACATATGATGACCTAAAAACATTCAATACTCAAGTCATGCAACATATAATTCCAATTAAACAAGAATCAAAGCCCTTTCAGCAAAAGTTAAGAAAATATCACCCATCATTAGAACCAACAATTAAAAAAGAACTAAATAAATTGTTAGCTGCCAAGATCATTTTTCCTATCAGACATACTCAATGGATAGCAAACTTAGTTCCAGTTAGGAATAAAAATGGGGATATTAGATTATGTGTGGATTTTAGAAATTTAAATAAAGCTTCTGAAAAAGATAATTACCCTGTTCCTCCCATGGAACAAACTCTTCAGAAAGTGTCTGGGTCTGAGATACTGTCTCTCCTTGATGGTTTCTCAGGGTACAACCAAATACTAGTCTCCCCATATGATCAACTGAAAACAGCTTTTAGAACTCCATGGGGAACGTATGCCTATCGTAAGATGCCCTTTGGGTTAATCAACGCGGGAGAAACATTTCAACGAGCAATGGATATTGCTTTTAGAGGCCTAACCAGTCATTCAGTCGTTGTCTATTTGGATGACGTTACTGTCTACTCTAAACATCGTCCTGATCATATTAACCATCTGAGAAAAGTATTTGAACAATGTAGAAAATTCGGAATATCTTTAAATCCTAAGAAAACAATATTTGCTGTTTCAGAAGGTATCTTATTAGGATGTGTAGTCTCGAAACACAGAATCATGATTGATCCTGAAAGAACACAAGCTATTTCAAAGATTACTTTTCCTTCCAGCAAGAAAGGAATGCAGTCATTCTTAGGGAAAATTAATTTTGTTAGGAGATTCATTCCTAGTTTTTCAGAGATCATTCGTTCCTTACAGAAAATGATTAAAAAATATGCTGTGTTTAATTGGGGACAAACTGAAAAAGAATCCTTTCAAAAAAATTTAGAAGCCATTTCAGAAGCTCCTAGTCTTCTAAGTCCAGATTTTAATAAGGATTTTATATTATACACCTTTGCTTCTGATATTGCATATGCAGCAGTTTTAACTCAATTGAATCAACAAAATAATGAAGTTCCAATTTCTTTCATGAGTTCAAATTTCAAAGGTGTTGAACTCAACTATCACGAAGTGGATAAACAAGGTTTTGCCGTCTTTAAAGCTGTAAAATATTTTCATCCTTACTTGTTGAAATACAAAACGAAAGTAATTGTCCCTTATTCTTCAGTCATAAATTTGTTGGTACAAAACGATTTAGGAGAAAAAAGGGCACCTTGGATGACAGCTCTTCAAGAATATGACTTAGAAATCAAACCATCAACGATAATTAAAGGACAAGGATTGTGTAAATTAGCTGCTGAAGCTGCTCATTTGCCTGATGATAAAACTGAAATTGTCATTGATGAAGATTTACTTACCAGAGAAATTTATTTTTATCCACCACCTCAAGATTCCTGGTACACAGACATATGAGTACTTCTGGAAACAAGGAATGCCCCTGATTACTTAGACCCGAAAAAGAAAAGATCCCTCAAATTGAAGTCTGCTCCATACTTATTAATAGATAATATCCTCTTTCGAAAAAATTCAGACGGAGTATACCTTCAATGTTTAGATAAAGATGAAACCGAAACAATTATGAAAGAATTGCATTCTGGACCAGCAGGAGGTCATTTCGGTGGAGAGACTATAGCTCATAAAATTCTTAGGGCTGGTTATTATTGGCCTACCTTGTTTCGATATTCTTATACGTTCGTCAGAAAGTGTCAAGAGTGTCAACTTGCCGCAAGAAGGGTAAAAAAATATCCTTTCCCTTTACAACCTGTTTCAGCTGAAAGACCCTTTCAGCAGTGGGGTATCGATATAGTAGGTCCAATAAACCCTCCCTCATCAATGCAACACAAGTATATAATAACTGCAACTGATTATTTCACTCGTTGGGCTGAGGCTGCACCGTTAAAAGTTGTGAATACTAATCAAGTTATATTATTTTTGGAATTCTTTATCATAACAAGATTTGGTGTACCTGATTCTTTGGTTTTCGATAATGCATCATATTTTTCATCAGTTGAATTGACTCAGTTTGCATTAGAAAAAGGAATAAGAATCAGATATTCAGCTAATTACCATCCTCATGGGAATGGTCTAGCTGAATCAACAAACAAAAACTTATTAAAAATTCTTAAAAGAACTGTTTCAGTTCATCATCAAAATCGGCATACAAAATTGGTCAATGCTCTTTGGGCAGACAGAGTAACTCCAAAAGCTGCAATTGGTAACTCACCATTTTTCTTAGTGTATGGAACTGAAGCTATTCTTCCACCAAATTTGTTTTTACCTTCATTACAGTTAGCTCAGACTGTCCAATAAGAAGAATGCCCATCAATGGAAAAAATAATTAATGCATTGCTAAAATTAGAAGAAGATAGGGAGAAGTCAAAACAACACTTTAACAAACACCAACAGATTGTAAAGTCATGGTTTGACCAATCTTTCAGTTCTAATCGAGAATTTCAGGTAGGAGAGCTAGTCATAAAATGGGATAAAGTTCATGAAGATAAGGGTGATCATACTAAGTTTCAGAAACTGTGGTTAGGTCCCTTTCTTATTTATGAAAAAATAGGTCCAAGTACCTTTCGATTGCAAACACTTGAAGGACAGTCCGAGACATTCCCTGTGAATGGACTGAATCTTAAAAAATATTTCTGTTGATAGTTTGCTGTCTAAAAATGTATATACTTACTTGCTGTTTGTAAATAATTTGTATTCCTATATATAAACTAGCAAATTGTATATGAATCAAATTTCTGTCAAAGTCAAATATTTCAGATTGTTAAAATTTGTGTATATAACTAGTTTTTAGACAGAAATATGTAATTAACAATTGTAATTACTGTAAATGAATAAGATCAGTTTACTCATCAGTCTTTAAAATTATGATTTTAGACTGAAATCCTTTAATTTTTTTTCAGATTGATCAAAATTTCTTGAATTTGTAAAAGACCTTCGTTATTTCTATTTATAAGTGTTTCTCGGATTTTTCTTCATCTTGTTATTTTCTTAAATAGGGATAGTTTACTATATATCTTTTTCGAAGCTTGTACTTTTGAAAAATCTTTATAGATCTCTATCATCAGTCTTAGAAAATTTTTATCATTTGAGAACTGTCTAGCATCTGTTCCAGTCAATAAGAAGCTAAAGTGAGAGATGGAAGGTCTCAGTAATGAGCCGGTCCGATCCGAATCACAAATATCATTGGTATGACATTATTAGGAAACTAGTAATGGCTTTTGGTTTTGAAACCAAAAGATAAGGGGTCTCATCACGAGCCAGCTGATTCATTTTCTGGTGATATTAATGACTGACATTACCATTTGGTTACCATGCTGGGTAATGATCTCTCATTTTGTAACAAAAAAGAAAAAAGAAAAATAATGAAAATTGCAATAAAAAACATAACTTTTTTCTGAAGAATAGGAGGTCTCAGTAATGAGCCGGCCTAATCATGATCATCAGTGTTACCTGGAATAACTTCATTTCTGATCACCAGGGTGATGGATTTTTTATTTTAAAGATATTAAAAGACAGGAGATCTCATCACGAGTTGGCCTACTTATTTCAGACAACTCTCGTGAATGTTACTATCACATTGGGAAACCAAACCCAGATAGTAGTCTTCAGACAGAATTATTGTTTTAAAAAGAAAAATTATCATGCTATGGAACAGGTTCTAGAAAGTTTTCAGAAGAGAAATATTCTATGCTGATGGTAAGATCATCTTTACTAAGAAGTACTTGTTTCGATGAAGATATTTGTAAGTCTATCTCTAATCAAATGTTTATTTCAAAAGATGAAATATTTCCGAGTTATACTTATGAATTTGAATAAATAAAGGTTTGACATGAATAAAGGATTTTGATTATTTTTAACAGATTTCTAATATTTCGCTTTGATCATCTTCTTTAAGCAGAGATAAATGGTTCACCCAGGTCGTCGCCATTTGTTGGAAGCCAGCAACAACCTCTTCATTTCTTCACAAAATGAAGAGAGATCAGCTCTTTATGTGATTTATCAATTTAAAAATTATGAAAGAGCACCTTCAAAATCTTTGATTCTGAAGGTACTCTCAATCAAAGGAAAGTGATTTAATGATTTTAGAGCTGAAAGAAACTTGATCATAAAACTTGGCTTTTAACTGTCAGATAAGTTTCGTAAATTTTCATTAAGTTATTGAAATCATCAAAATGAATTTATGTGACTTAAGGGATTTGTGCCAAGAGAAATTTCATAAAACACATTATATGTTAAATAGGGTATTATTAGTCCTAAGACTAAGAGAATTTTGAAAGTTAACATCATATGTAATACCTTATTATGAACTTTGTAAATATCATAGTTAATGGATAAATGATGTTTGTATAGGAAACTTTTACTTATGATAAATATCCTATATGATGGTATATATGTGTTGATAGGATGTTTAAAGAGTTAAAACTTAGTTTTGTACATATATAGTATAGACATTAATCTAGCTATTTTATCAATGCATCATTAACATTAGAGTGCGATTTATTACTCTTCATACCACTACGTAACATGATAAAATAGGGATGATTGTTTGGATTAGCTGGCCATGCAATAAAGAAATTGTCAAATCGATAAGCAATCACTCATTTGGATCGATGAGCTGGTATGAAAACGTGGCTTTCACCCCTTGACAGAGTCGACAGTTGTATGCATATGGTAATATCGTGTTGACAGTCTTAAATGCTAATAGTCGTTTCAAATTACGTTGTTGTACCTATTAATTATGAACCACTGTCAATAATCAATGGTTGCAATGATGATTCTATCAGTCACCGTGTCTCTGGTTCGCCAATTTAGTAGTTATCACTAACAGTCATGGTCAAGCGTAGATAAACTGGCATAAATCATGGTATAGTGTGAAGATTGTAACACTTATCACGGCTGGAAATCCCGCTAAAATGGCAGGTTCAGAGATTGGATTTCCGTTTAGATTTGAAGCATGTGAAGGTTATCCATCATGTCGTGTGTATGGATACCTATTCCCTCTGTTTTCACTTCCCCATTCATTTCAAGTCGAAGCCCAGAGAATGCAAAGGAAACCATGTCTCCTTTGAATCGTTTTGAGATTTCGGGGTCTGAACTAATAGAAGCTAACCAGGAAATTGCCAAGAAATTCAAGAAAATGGGATGGGCACATTTCTTTCGAAGCTTTGATGGTCACCATGCGGAGCTTACTAAGATGTTCGCTATGAATTTTGAAGATGACAGGGTGCAAATTGGGGGTTTCGATTTTGTTATCAACGAAGACAAGATTGCTCAAGCCACTAAAATTCCATAGGTTGGGGAACGTTGGTTTAAAGGCACGGTGGTTAATAAGAAGAAATGCTTGGCTTTGTTAATGCCATTACCGAATAATACGAAGCTGAAGATAGGCGTCCCTGTGAAATTTCTGAAGCCCGAATGGAGAATTTACTATGAAATCTTAGTAAGGTACGTGACATGCTGTGGACGCTATTCCCATTTACACCTATATCATTTACGATTACTGTTAGCAGTAAAGGGTTGCAAACTTAATTTTCCCATCTATCTTTGGCAAAGTCTTAAGAAAATGTCACAGTCTGTTAGGAATTTCAATAACCCTGACAGTAGTCTTTGTCACCATGGGTTGATAAAAATATTACTGCAATTCCAATTATCTGCTAAAGGTGTGTCTTGGGATAAGTTTCTAGTTGATTGTCAATTGGGGCCGACACAATACTGGCCTAATCCATCTCCACGAATTCGTAGAAGATGAAAGGTCACAAATCCTGAGGTTAATAGCTCAGAGGTTAAGAAACCAGAGGTCGTAAACATGCCCATAGATAATGAGATTAATGAAAATGATGATAGGGTTTCAGTTCCTTGCGATTCTAGGGAAAGCTTGGATAAACCCGAACCTGGTAAGAAGGATAGCAACCCTGCAAACATAAAAGAAGGATTAGCCGAAGGTGAAAACGATAAAAATGATGAAGCAAATAAACCCGATGAATGCAATAAAGATTCTATGCATAAGTTAGATCATTTGGCACATGTTTGTTGTGACAAGGAAGGGCTGGGATTTGAAAACTTATCATTTTCGCGAAGAGTCACAAGGAGCATGCATGGTATTCATTTGATTTCAGGATATAAGGCTGATCAACAGACTTCCAAATCTACAGCTACTAAACCTGCAGTTGTAGATATTGAGGATGATATCCCGTCTTCTGTCCCTGACACGATGGATGTAGGTAATTCTGCTATTGCACAGGGAAGTGATGCACAATCAGGTGAGGTTGAAGGTAATCAACCAGAAATAAATCTTAACACTGTAGATCTTGAACCGTTACACAATCAGCATTTTGACAGTCCTCGTTCTCCTCAGGTAACTAAAGAAGATGAAACTCTGCAACAGGTATTAGGTAATGTTTATCAAGATAAAATCACAGAGTTTAAAGGGAAGCTCAAACAGTGTCTATCCAGCACAGCCTTATTGGAGGAAGAAAACAAAACTTTTAGAAAGGAATTACTAGAATGGATCGATAGGTGGAAAAAGGCGAACATGAAGAAGAATCAACACAAGAAATCCAAGAAATCAATATTAAATACAAATCAACTGCTACTAGAATGAATTGAAAAGCAAAATATTAAAATTATCAGGTTGAAGGCTAAACTAGCAGAAGCTAGAAGAGTAGCCGCTCTTCATAGTGAAACTTGATGGTTTTCTCATTTCGTATGTCACAGCGAAACAGGTAACGTTCATTACGATTTCGCATGCCTGTAAAATCGAAGATTTAACAGGCATGCATTTATTTTTTTTAAATTATTTCTGTTAGCTGTGTTAAATTGATTTCAATATGATGCATTGATTGAATTTGATGCAGGAAGTTTTATCACCACCCTTTTCTAGAAATACAGGACGTGGTTATACAATGGCTTGGAGACATGACTGTTTGGTTATGAGCTGAAGTTTTGTCAATGATCAAGAACTTTCTGGAATGCCTCGAATCAGGCCAGTCGATTTCTATTTTTAGTAGTAGGTGTAATTAGATGCCCTTTTTTTTTGTTAAACAATCCCTATAATGTTGCATGCAACATTTATAGAGGAAAACTGAATCTTGATAGTATATAAGGGAAGAGTTTTAATGAACTCGACAGC
>LPNX010922014.1:3913-120801 GCA_001517045.1 Pseudotsuga menziesii | reverse complement strand
TTTTTGAATAAATATTTCATTATGGTTTTGTTTATTAGTGTGTTTACTATAAACATAAGTTTTAATGATATACTGTTCTATTTATTTAAAATCTCATTTTTATGTTAACAGTGACTTTAAATAAGCATTATCTCAAATTCAAATGACTATCTTGATCATTAATTATTAATCAGTTTTGGGAAATTGAAATTAACTATGTGTTTTTTTTTTTTGTAAATAAAATTTTTATTACTGTACAGAAACCATATTACAGAGCTAACAGAGGCCTATGGCCAGTCCCAAAACAAGAAACCTTGAACCGGGCCGTGGACAGCCCCACTTGGACAGAACCAAAACTAGTCGGCCAGAAGGATACAGAGTCTTCCCATTTCCTATTTCCCTTCCAATACTAACTACTGCTGAATCATAAACGAAACATGTTACATGGAATTCCCACCCACAAAAATGCGAAATGCTGATTTTGTCACCATACTTATCGCTGGAATAGATATACTGCCAGAGGCCAGTTGGGCTAAGTCTACACAGACCAAAATACATCAACAAGGAGAAGGACCAAAAAGACACAACAAAAACTGACTGCCCGCCCCCTAGCTAACAGGGACGACGGGGCTGAGACAGCAAGTGCTGGCCACCTAAGGAGCTGGTGCATTGACGTTGAGTTTCAGCAGAAAGAGTCCAAGCCACTGGGGGCTGCATACCTGGAAACGGGGGTGGCAGGGGAGACCTTGGACCAGTTGGTTGACGACCAGTTTTTGCAGTTCCATGTCTTTCCTGGGCGCTGCGATCTGTTTTCTCCCGGGGTCTGGCGGTCTCGAGAGCCCGACGGTCCGCAGGATGGAAGGGGAACCCCAGGCGAGCAGCGAGGACGTCCAGCTTGTGGTGCATAGCATGACATTCGGCATGGTGTTCCTTCCAGAATGGAATTGGGACCGCGTCCCCCTCCTGCTTGGCATCCCTTATAGAGGCAGAGAGCCCGACTAATCTAACCGTGACCCAGTAAGGAAGGATCATTATGTCGTACGCGGAAGCCCTGCCAGCAGTGGAGCCGGGGTCTAAGACCCAGTCGGCAACCTCCTCGTGCAGAAATTAACTATGTGTTTACAGGTTAGATTTCATTTCTATTATAGCAGAGTGGCTTTTGTTGTGATTTAAATATGTTTGTTTTGATCACACTCCAGTTTTTCTATTATTGATTAATAATTAATATAGTCTTAAATTTGCTCTCAGCTGAGATAGGGTTAAATAGGATAGACAGATTAATTAGTTTTAAATTTTATTTTTAAATTTAATTAGTACTGTTAAATCATTCTGCATACTTTACATAAGTTTTCATATTTAGAAAACTTCCCAAAAATCAAAGTCTTTCCTTAAGAAAGCAACCTTAGGATATTTTAGGTATTTAGGTAGGATAAATATTAGAATAGGTTAGATTTTGCTGGTTTTAAGTTCTCCTTAAGAGACAAACTAGCTGGTAGCAGGACCATAACCTGCGAGGTTTTGTTAATCCAAACATACCGGACGCTGCTTTAAGCTGATTGTGTGGACAAAACCTCCTTATTGGCCTAGATTCAGAAAATCGGGCCAACAAATGGCGCTAGAAGGAGGGCCTGAATTAAGTTATAGCAGATGAAACAAATGAAACATTTCCAACCAGCCAACAATCTCCAGAAGTCAATAGATCACCTTTTTTAGAAACTGTTAGGAATATCCTCGAACGTGATCCTGTTACTTCTCCCTTTACTCCCGCACAAAGTGCTCAAACTCTAGAAGAATCCAGACATATCCTTACTAGAGCTTACGCTAATCAGTTAGGTATTTCTCCAATAGATATGGTCTTCCTGGACAACAGCGACACAATCCACAATTGACCATAGTTACGCAAGATTTGGAGATAACTGGTAGTACTCCTCATCATCAAGTTGAAAGACATCAAAGACAGATTACACAAACCAATACTGCTAGAATACTAATTGTAGGAAGTGGTTCTAATCAACCACCTTCTCCTCCTGAGTCTCCATCTGATAGTCCAAGACCTTCCAATTCAGGAAGTTCTTCTAGTTCTCAAGGAAGTTCAATGGTAGGAAATGTAGGAGGAGGAGGTAATCCTCCACCCCCTCCACCTAATCCACAGCTCCCTTGGTTAAGGGCAGCTGCTGTAGCAGTTCCTGGGGTACAGCACCCATTGCCAAAACATTCAGATAAAATTCTTCCTAAGTTTAACCCAGATGACAAAGAACCTGCAGAGGTGCATATTGATAAATTCATGTTGGCTGTTCAAACTTTGAATGTTCAGCATGAAGATGTTGTTTGTCGATTGTTTCCTCTCACCTTTGAAGGAAGAGCTTCTACCTGGTACTTTTCATTAGTACAAGGATATATTACAAATTGGGAGGAATTTAATAAAGCTTTTCTAGATAAATTCGGGGAAGATAAAACACCTGCTCCTTTAGCCCTAGAGTTATCTAGAATTAAAATGGAGCCTAAAGAAAGAATCAAAGATTTCAATCAAAGGTTTCTAACTTTAAAAAATAAAATTCCAGTTGCTTCTCAACCTCCGGAAGATATAATTATTGAAAATTATACATCAGCCTTACCTAGGAATTCTGGAATGTTTGTGAAAAGAGCTGGAAAAACAACGCTGATAGAAACATTTGAGGAAGCAATTAAAGTAGAAAAAGATTTCATGTCCTATGAACCAGATAAAAGTGGGAAATATGATTCTTTTCCTCGAAGAAAAACAGAAAAGTCTAGTTCAGATAAAGATAAAGCATTTGATGTAGAACAGTTACAAAACGCTATTCGAACATTAACCAATGAAGTTATAGGGTTAAAAAAAGACTAACTCTGAAGCTTATCCTTCTAGGGGTTACGTCAGAAATCAATTTAGACAAAACCCAAGCACAAATAATAAAAATACACCCCCCGACGTAGCTGCTAATGAAGAAATCTTCAACACAATTCGAGCTGTTCTATCTTTGTCTGAAACTCCTAATCAAGAGATGAATGAAAACGAAGAAGAAGAGGAATCAGAAAATGATGAAGAATCAGAAGAACCTCAACAAGTTAACGGTCATTTCTGGGATAGTGTTGTAAAAGAGCATGAAAATAGAAACCCACCTTCAGGACAACATGCGTATAATACTCGTAGTAAAGCAACTACAAACACTCCAGGTGCTTCAAGCTCAAATACTGATAATTCACAACCAAACAAACAAACTCAATCTGGCAAGCAAACTCTGCCCACTAAGGGTACTCAAAAGTACTTTGAAAGTACTTTTGGATGAACAAAATTTTTACCCAAAAATTCTAAGTTAAAACTACTTTTTAAAGAAGCGGAAAAAGAACCAAGAAAAGCAAGCTTTTCTTGGGATCTTGGCATGATTTTTGGGAAGCCAATATGATGCACTTAAATTGATAAATATAAATTTTCATATTCTAAGGAAACAACCATTCATTCAACAAGCTTTAGATGTACTTTCAAAGCCTTGAAAAATGACAATTTTCCCTAAAACTAGATCTAGAATGCTTGTAAAATTTCTTTAGGAATGAAATCTATTTTATGAGCTTTAAGGAAGAAAGATATATGTAAAATGAATTATGAAATTGATATATCTAAACAATTCTAAAGCTGCAAAACAAGTAACCAGACTGATTTTAAGAAATTTGAAGAAGAGGAACAGAAGAGCGTTTCTTGCTGGAATGGATCTACAAAATAGACTAGCTAGTGGAATGCTGAGGGACAATGACTTCACAAAACAGTTGGATTCCTAGTGGAGTCAAGCTAGATACACAGTTTTTCCAACCCCTGAGTTAACACTCCAGGAAACTCCTCTAGGTTGTAGCTCGAGGATGGTCGGTAACTTACAATGTTTTTAGGGTTTTCTGATATAGATCAAGTTAGTTGACCTATATAAACTTTCCATTCTCAAGGCATGCATAAAACTCACTCAATTACAAGGATTTTAGTTACAATTGCTCAGAAGTTTACAATAAGGTGCAGGGATGAAGAACTCATTAGGCTGGAATATTTACATACAAAACACATGCATATAAATGGCTAAATCATGACAAGGATGGCACTTATAAATCAAATTGCACTAATAAACCAATAGGATGACAACTATCAGCTATTAATCAATCTGAAAATTACCTAAATACACATTCAAGCATAAGTACAGTAAAGAAAGGGATGATGGCTGAACAAATCATAACAAAAGAGCTTATATTCATAAAGAGTAAAATGAGAAGTTGAAAGCATAATAGGCTTATAAATCCCCGACGGTTAACCCTTATTATAAAATCAATCTTGGGCTTTATAGCCTTTTACAAAATGGACAGATCCTAAAACTTGGGTCTGTTTTTTACAAAAATAATCAGAAGTAACAGTTTTTGCAAATTAGGGTTTGAAACCCTACCTAACTACTTGTCTAACTATAATGAAGATTTTGTTCACTAACTGATCCGTCGGATCTCAACTTATGCGCATGAAAAAGTTTAATGAATGCGACTAATCAGTTTGCTTAATTCATGAAACAACATTAACAGACATCAAATGATTAGAACAGAAAATGAAAAGAAAAATCGATAAGCAGGTAATAAAAGAAACACAGAATCAGAGAGTCACAAACAGAAGTTGATAACGGAGTTCACCCCCTCCACTGGGCTACGTCTCCGGGTCCCTCTCCAATGGGTACCGATCCAATTAATCTCTTTAAGATGGTACAAAATGGTTCTAGAATCAACTTCAGCAACTGTAAACAGAATGTTGTACAAATTCTTTAAGACCTCTTTTCTGGAAATTACAATTAGCCTTCAAAAGGCAAAGAAAGCTAAATTATAATAGAGAATGTCGACTTCAAAAAGAAACAACATCTGGTGTTAGGATATTTAGACACTTAGGAGTTAGTTAAGATCAACTTGTGTAATATATCCGTTAGGTAAAAGTGTGTTTCTTTAGTATGCATTAGTATGCATTTGTAAATATTCTAATCCGACGGTCACGATATGTTCTAGACATAGAGTGATCCGACGGTTCAACTTCTCTTATAGATCATACCTACCATTGATCCGTGGCTTAACACCCGATTGGTCTATGATCTCTATTTAAAGAGCATAGAGGGTCCTTGGCTAGTTGATCGATTATGACAAGCTCATGTAACTTTCTTTCTTTTGTATAATAAATTGCTCCAAAGTAGCTATTTGGCTGGGGCCATGGACTGTTTCCCTCTCGAGGGTTTTAACCACGTGACAAACATTGGTGTATTGGTCTGTGATCTGTTTGTGTGAAGCGGCTATTCTTGGTGTTCAGTCCTTTGGGAGTACCCTGTGTACCCTAACATCTGGGCACTTCACAGCAACACCCCAAGTTTCTCATAATAGAAAAATGAAGTTCTGTGCTCTAACACAAACTGAATCTCTTCCCCCCCCCTAATGTGGCCGTAAATCCTCTATTTAACGTTCAGTCCGAGCATAAGTAACGGGTTTTGATTCATCTTTATCATCACAACCGTTATCTTCTTTATTATCGTTACAACCATATGCTAAAAATGAACCATGCAATTCCTCCAAATCGCTGCACAACCGTCATGTTACCACGACGTTCCATATCCCCGAAACGTTACAACTAACTCCATGCACATGTGTTGATTCACAACACGTTGCAATAATCCTGCAACTAGGCTATGCCACATGTAACGTAACCATTTGATGTCACCACCAAATTCACAAATGTCGCAGCAATCGATATATATACAGGTTGCATCAAATGTGATATCAATGTCGCAGCAACGCAGCATGTAACCAATGCCGCAGCATCGCAGCATGTAACCAATGTCGTAACATCGCAGCATATGGGACCGCGCGGGCTGTTCACAAACCATTCAATGCTCCACTTGACGGTGCGCAAGACCGCCAGAACATTTCTAGCTAACTACGCGAGCATGTTACCACTGCGCAGCTCATACTATCACTGTGCAAGCTGCGCGGCCCATTCAAGCTACGTAAACTGTGCGGCCCATACAAGCTACACAAACTGCGCGGCCCATACAAGCTGTGCGATGCTATGTCAAACTGTGCGGCCCCTTAAGGCTAGTTGCGCACTATGTTTAGCATATGTTATGTTCTTTGAACCATAATTAATAGTTATTGTACCATATTGTATCAGTGTAATTTTGAAGATGAATAATCCACCGGATCATTCCTCCCCATTGGAGAGCTTTTGGACCACCAAAAGCCTGAATCACTCTGCAAGTAAGTGAGGGTATAGCTCCCTCACTTTTCCAATCTCTAATCATCTTGTTTTGCTAGGATTCCTGCCTTTAAGCCCCACTCGAAGGTAATCAACATTCCCCCTTCGTGAAGTCCTTACATTTCTGTCAAGAATAACATCATCCTGCAACTCTTTCATGTAGTCAGGTGCCATATCATCAACTGAAGGAATCTGTATGTTATTTTCCTCATCCATGATCATAGGAGGCTCATATAATTTAAGATTCTCAACATTACAACTGAATAGATTTGCATGTATGGAGGTAACTTCAAGCAAAAAGCATTTGTACCGATCTTTTCCAAGATCTCAAAAGGACCATACCTGATAGGATTAAGCTTTTTACCTTCACCTTTCATTCTTTCTTTTCCAAGATCTCAAAAGGACCATACCTGATAGGATTAAGCTTTTTACCTTCACCTTTCATTCTTTCTTTGGTGATATGTAACCAAACTTTGTTACCAACCTGAAATTGATGATCAACTCGATGCTTGTCATGCCTGGCTTTGTACTTTGCCTGGCTCTTCTCCAACTGTTCCTGAACTGCCTGTTGCACTGCTTGGATTCTCTGGATGAATCTTAGAGCTTTATCTACATCATGATGTCCATCCACTTCATCTTTGCCAAAATAGAATCCCATCAATGTTTTTGGCAGATAACCAAAACAAGTTTCAAAAGGAGATCTTTTCGTGGAAGAATGAACTACATGATTGTAAGCATGTTGTATATACTACAACTGCTCATCCCAAAGTTTAGGATGTTTACTACAATATCCTCTGAGCAACTGAACCACTGTTCTGTTTACTACCTCTGTTTGCCCATCGGTCTGTGGATGAAAATCTGTACTTTTCCTAAGTTTGGTATCCATAAGCTCCCATAAATTTGACCAGAATTCTCCCAAGAACCAGGAATCCCAATCAGATACAATAGACATGGGTAGCCCAAAATGTACACAAACATTCTGAAATAATAGATGATTTTTTTGTTCAGCAGTGATCTATTTGTTACATGGCATTAAGATACACATTTTGTTGAATCTGTCCACAACAACATATAGGTAATCATGAACTTTCCTAGACATAGGTAGTCCTCCTACAAAGTCCATAGAAATGCTTTCCCAGGGACGAGAAGAAACTGGAAGAGGTGTGTACAAACCCAATTTCCTATTGCTAGGCTTACTTGTTTCATGCATAACACAACCTCTTATGTATTTAGCTACAATTTCCTGCATCTGACGCCAATAACAGTGATTCTGCAATACAGACAATGTTTTACTTACACCAAAATGTCCTGCAATCAATGAACTATGTGCTTCTCGAATCACATGCACTTTCTCTTTCTCTGGAATACAGAGTTTATCGAGATGAT
Organism: Pseudotsuga menziesii; assembly: GCA_001517045.1. Lineage (NCBI taxonomy): Eukaryota > Viridiplantae > Streptophyta > Pinopsida > Pinales > Pinaceae > Pseudotsuga > Pseudotsuga menziesii. The sequence goes on along the minus strand of LPNX010922014.1, from coordinate 113,168 downwards.
ACAAGAGTTGATTATGCACATAATAGTTCTCTTCATGTTTACCATGTATTAGTGATGCATATACTTTCTTAAAATCTTTATCTTCTGCATACTGTTCAATATAACTTTCATGTGTTAATGAACTGTTTTGAAGAATGACTGAAGCATTTGTAGGAGGCCTTGATAACATGTCTGCTACCTTATTATGAATTCCCTTATTGTACTTAATTACGAGATGAAACTGTTGTAAGAATCCCATCCATCTTAAATGCCTACTTTGTTGTATTTTAGTTTGAGATTGTAAATATTGAAGTGGCTGATGATCAGTATGTATGAATATTTCTTTTCCCATGATATAATGTTTCCACTTCTTCACACTCTATACTAAAGCATACAATTCTTTGTCATAAGTCGGATAGTTACTTACCGTAGTAGAGAACATTTCTGAATGGTAACAGACTGGCTTCCTCCCTTGCATCAAAATGACTCCCATGGCAAACCCGCTGGCATCGGTTTCGATCTCAAATGGCTGGTGCAAATCTGGCAACGTCAGAACTGGTGTTGTGCTAATCCTTTCCTTCAAAGTGTCGAAGGCTCTTTGATGCTTTCCTCCCCACTGGAAAATTTCTTTAACGCTTGTTAACGCATGTAATGCAGCAGCAATGGAAGAAAACCCAGAAATGAATTTCCTCCAATACTGAACTGCACCAAGAAAACTTCTGATTTCAGTAACAGTGTTAGGCCGTGGCCAGTTTACAATGACAACAACCTTGGCTGGGTCCACTCGCAGGTGGCCTCCACCAATAATATGGCCCAGATATACTAAATAATTTTTAGCAAATTCACATTTATATATTTTTACATAAAGCTTCTCCTTCCTCAGTACATCTAAAACTTTCCTCACATGTACAATATGCTCTTCCCAGGTTTTGCTAAACACAAGGATATCATCCAGATATACTATTACAAAATCATCAATGAATGAATGAAAAACATCATTCATGACCCGCATAAAAGTATCAGGTGCATTACAGAGCCCGAAAGGCATCACAAGCCATTCATACAAGCCCTGTTTTGTTTTAAACGTTGTTTTCCAGGCATCATTTTCAGCAACACGGATTTGATGATACCCACTACGGAGATCCAATTTTGTAAAGTAAGTTGCATGTTTCAACTGATCAACCAAATCATCAATGCGAGGAATAGGATACCTGTTTTTGATGGTGATTTTGTTAAGGGCCCTATAGTCGATGCACATCCTCCAAGACCCATCCTTCTTCGGAACCAAGACTATAGGAGAGCCACAAGGAGAAGTACTTGGCCGGATGACCCCCTTCTCAATCAGCTCCTGAACCTGCTTCCTGATTTCCTCATTCTACATTACAGACATCCGGTACATGGCTATGTTTAGGAGTGGAACATCTTGCTGCAAATGTATCTCTTGCTGAATCTCTCTCTTTGGTGGTAACCCCTTTGGATCTTTAAACAAATCATCATACTCAGAAATGATTTCAATCAGTTCAAATTTATGTTTAGGGTCACATCGTTCAAAATATTTAGAGACCTCATCATTTTTCACCTTAACCATTATTAACACAAAGTTGTTACTAGCATTTACCAACCTCTTCATTTGTCCTGCAGAGACTATGGCTAGATTGGTTTTTGTCTTATGTGCTCATACAATATAGTGTACACCATTTTTAAAAAGATGATACTTATTCTGCTCTCTATAAAAGAGTGCTTTCTGGTCATACAAATATGGACTCCCAAGTACAATTCCACAAATGTCAAGTGGTACTACATCTAGTTCTACCTCATCCATTAAATTTTCAGTAATTGCAAACTTCAATACACCTTTTTTTGTAACTTGTAACCGTGTCTCATTAGTAACCCAACCAAGAGGATAGGGATTTTCATGAGGCATAGTAACTAAATGCAATTTCTTAACCACTTCTTCTGATATCATACTTACTTGTGAACCACTATCAAACAATGTATCAATCTTTGTGTGATTTGCAATGACACGAACATGAAACAGTGCACTTCTATTTTTATCATTTTGCTTAGAAGTAGATGGAAGATTTGTACTTGCACTAGAACTTGATCTTGCATCAATTGGAAGTGAGATACTTTTATTGTTACCCTGGATTCCGATAGCTGTAAACCTTGTTTCATCACTGGAGTTAGATCCCAAGTCTTGAATAACTGCTGCAGTAGCTTTTTCTTTGCCGTTATCTTTGTTTCATCCATACTTCTTTGGCCTTAACTCCAGATGAAATTTCCAACACTTAGAGACATCATGTCCCTTCTGACAATGCGAACATGTAGGATTTTCACTCTCTTTCTTAACAGTAGCCATCTTCCTTTTCTCCTGATCTTTACCTTTCGATTTGCTGTCAAATTTAAATGATTTATTCACAAAAGTATCATTAGCATGCTTACCCCTAGCTTCTAAATGTGTAGCTTGAACACATACATCATCCAAAGTACTGGGGTTAAACATCAACAAGGTATGTCGCAAATAAGAATGCATGCCACCAATATATTTAAGAAGAGTTTCTTGCGTATCCAATGCAACATTCAATGCAATAGCCCTCTTTCTAAATTCATGAGTATATTCTTGAATGCTTTGTCCTTTAGCTTGTCTAAAAATTTTCCAGCTCATTATTAATTGCTGCATATGACCTAAAGGATAAAATTGCTTCCTTAATACTTCAATGAATTCATTCCAAACTAAAATAATTTTACCATTCTTTCGAAGATCTTGCTGAATCTTGCTCTCCCACCAAGTAAGATCCATTCCACTCATTCTCAAAGTTGCCAATTGAATCCTGGAAGGGTCATCAGTAATGCCCTGCACCCTGCAATATACTTCAAGCTGCTTGATCCAGTTGTCTAACTTCTCAGCATCTAAATCTTCATTATAAATAGGTAATTCAAATTTCACATCCAATTTGAAATAAGGCATATTAGGACTTGCATTATTTGAATGAGAAGTATGGGAAGAAGAGGAAGCTTGGTTAGTTTCAGGAGGATCACCATCACCTCCTACTCCTTTACCCTTTTCTTCCTTCTTCACTTCGGCATCTTTGGATGAAGATCCTTCTTCTTTCTTCTTTCTTTCTGCTCGTTCATTAAGTAGAATTTCCATCATGGCTTCCATGCTCATAAAAGCCTCCAAAAGCTCAGTTTCTAAAAGAACAGGTTTTTCCCGTTCTGTATGTCCTTCTTCTTCCCCTCGTGGAGAAGACATGGTTCTTGAGAATGTTCTCCTTGAGCCAATCTCAGGATATCCTTCAATTAATTATCCTTCACCATGCTTTAACCTGATCCTGGTAAGCATTCACAAACTTGCACCAGCAGTTAACCTGCTCTGATACCATAATATGATCCGTCGAATCTCAACTTATGTGCATTAAAAATTTTAATGAATGCGACTAATCAGTTTGCTTAATTCATGAAACAACATTAACAGACATTAAATGCTTATAACAGAAAATGAAAAGCAAAACCGATAAGCAGGTAATAAAAGAAACACGGAATCAGAGAGTCACAAACAGAAGTTGATAACGGAGTTCATGCCCTCCACTGAACTACGTCTTCGGGTCCTTCTCCAATGGGTACTAATCCAATTAATATCTTTAAGATGGTACAAAATGGTTCTGGAATCAACATCAGCAACTGTAAACAGAATGTTGTACAAAGTCTTTAAGACCTCTCTTCGGGAAATTACAATTATCCTTCAAAAGGCAAAGAAAGCTAAATTATAACAAAGAATGTCGACTTCAAAAAGAAACAACATCTCGGCACTTCATAGCAATTCCCCAAGTTTCTCATAACAGAAAAACGAAGCTCTGTGCTCTAACACAAACTGAATCTCTCCCCCCCCCCCTAATGTGGTTTTAAATCCTCTATTTAACATTCAGTCCGACCATAAGTAACGGGTTTTGATTCGTCTTTATCATCACAGTTGTTATCTTCTTTATTATCATTACAACCATATGCTAAAACTGAACCATGCAATTCCGCCAAATCGCTGCACAAGCGTTATGTTACCATGACGTTCCATATCCCCGAAACGTTGCAACTAACTCCACGCACATGTGTTGATTCACAACACGTTGCAATAATCCTACAACCGGCTATGCCACATGTAACGTAACCATTTGATGTCACCACCAACTTCACAAATGTCGCAGCAACCAATATATATAGGTTACAGCAAATGTGATATCAATGTTGCAGCAACGCAACATGTAATTAATGTCGCAGCATCGCAGCATGTAACCAATGTCGCAGCATCGCAGCATATGGGACTGCGCAGGCTGTTCACGAACCATTCAATGCTCCACTTGACGATGCGCAAGACCGCCAAAATGTTGTCAGCTAACTGCGTGAGCATGTTACCACTGTGCGGCTCATACTATCACTATGCAAGTTGCGCAGCCAATGCAAGTTGCGCAAACTGCGTGACCCATACAAGATGCGCAAACTACGCTGCCCATACAAGCTGCGCGATGCTATGTCGAACCGCGCAGCCCCTTAAGGCTAGTTGCGCACTATGTTTAGCATATGTTATGTTCTTTGAACCATAGATTAATAGTTATTTTACCATATTGGATCAGTGTAATTTTGAAGATGAATAATCCACCGGATCATTCCTCCCCATTAGAGAGCTTTTGGACCACCAAAAGCTTGAATCACTCTGCAAGTAAGTGAGGGTATAGCTCCCTCACTTTTCCAATCTCCATCCATCTTGCTTTGCTAGGATTCCTTCCTTTAAGCCCCACTCAAAGGTACTCAACATTCCCCCTTCATGAATTCCTTACATTTATGTCAAGAATAACATCATCCTGCAACTCTTTCATGTATTCAGGTGCCATATCATCAACTGAAGGAATCTGTGTGTTAGTTTCCTCATCCATGATCATAGGAGGCTCATACAAATTAAGATTCTCAACATTGACAACTAAATAGATTTGCATGTATGGAGGTAACTTCAAGCGAAAAGCATTTGTACCGATCTTTTCCAAGATCTCAAAAGGACCATACCTGATAGGCTTAAGATTTTTACCTTCACCTTTCATTCTTTCTTTGGTGATATGTAACCAAACTCTGTTACCAACCTGAAATTGATGATCAACTCGATGCTTGTCATTCCTGGATTTGTACTTTGCCTGGATCTTCTCCAACTGTTCTTTAACTGCCTGTTGCACTGCTTGGATTATTTGGACGAATCTTAGAGCTTTATCTGCATCATGATGTCCATCCACTGCATCTTTGCCAAAAGAGAAGTCCATCGGTGTTTTTGGTGGATAACCAAAACAAGTTTCAAAAGGAGATATTTTCGTGGAAGAATGAACTGCATGATTGTAAGCATGCTGTATATACTGCAACTGCTCATCCCAAAGTTTAGGATGTTTACTACAATATCCTTTGAGTAACTGAACCACTGTTCTGTTTACTACCTCTGTTTGCCCATCGGTCTGTGGATGAAAAGCTATACTTTTCCTAAGTTTGGTATCCATAAGCTCCCATAAAGTTGACCAGAATTCTCCCAAGAACCAAGAATCCTGATCAGATACAATAGACATGGGTAGCCCAAAATGTACCCAAACATTCTGAAATAATAGATGACCAGTTTGTTCAGCAGTGATCTGTTTGTTACATGGCATTAAGATACACATTTTGTTGAATCTGTCCACAACAACATATAGGCAATCATGACCTTTCCTAGACATAGGTAGTCCTCCTACAAAGTCCATAGAAATGCTTTCCCAGGGACGAGAAGAAACTGGAAGAGGTGTGTACAAACCCAATTTCCTATTGCTAGGCTTACTCATTGCACACATAACACAACCTCTTATGTATTTAGCTACATTTTCCTGCATCTGAGGCCAATAACAGTGATTCTGCAATACAGACAATGTTTTACTTACACCAAAATGTCTTGCAATCAATGAACTATGTGCTTCTCGAATCACATGCACTCTCTCTTTCTCTGGAATACAGAGTTTACCGATATGATACAAGAGTTGATTATGCACATAATAGTTCTCTTCCTATTTACCATGTATTAGTGATCCATATACTTTCTTAAAATCTTTATCTTCTGCATACTGTTCAATATAACTTTCATGTGTTAATGAATTGTTTGGAAGAATGATTGAAGCATTTGTAGGAGGCCTTGATAACATGTCTGCTACCTTATTATGAATTCCCTTTTTGTACTTACTTACGAGATGAAATTGTTTTAAGAATCCCATCCATCTTAAATGCCTACTTTGTTGTATTTTAGTTTGAGATTGTAAATATTGAAGTGGTTGATGATCAGTATGTATGACTGTTTATTTTCCCATGATATAATGTTTCCACTTCTTCACACTCTGTACTAAAGCATACAATTCTTTGTCATAAGTTGGATAGTTACTTACCGCAGTAGAGAACGTTTTTGAATGGTAATAGACTGGCTTCCTCCCTTGCATCAGAACGGCTCCTATGGCAAACCCGCTGGCATCGGTTTCGATCTCAAATGGCTGGTGCAAATCTGGAAACGTCAGAACTGGTGTTGTGCTAATCCTTTCCTTCAAAGTGTCGAAGGCTCTCTGATGCTTGCCTCCCCACTAGAAAATTTCTTTTACACTTGTCAACGCATGTAATGGAGCAGCAATGGAAGAAAACCCAGAAATGAATTTCCTCCAATACTGAACCGTGCCCAGAAAACTTTTGATTTCAGTAACGGTGTTAGGCCGTGGCCAGTTTACAATGACAACAACCTTGGCTGGGTCCACTCGCAGGTGGCCTCCACCAATAATATGGCCCAGATATACTAAACATTTTTTAGCAAATTCACATTTAGATATTTTTACATAAAGCTTCTCCTTCCTTGGTACATCTAAAACTTTCTTCACATGTACAATATGCTCTTCCCATGTTTTGATAAACACAATGATATCATCTAGATATACTATTACAAAATCATCAATGAATGAACTAAAAGCTTCATTCATGACCTGCATAAAAGTAGCAGGTGTGTTACAGAGCCCGAAAGGCATCACAAGCCATTCATACAAGCCCTGTTTTGTTTTAAACGTTGTTTTTTAGGCATCATTTTCAGCAACACAGATTTGATGATACCAACTACGCAGATCCAATTTTGTAAAGTAATTGGCATGTTTCAACTGATCAACCAAATCATCAATGCGAGGAAGAGGATACCTGTTTTTTATGGTGATTTTGTTAAGGGCCCTATATTCGATGCACATCCTCCAAGACCCATCCTTCTCCGGAACCAAGACTATAGGAGAGCCACAAGGAGAAGTATTGGGCCGGATGACCCCCTTCTCAATCAGCTCCTGAACCTACTTCTTGATTTCCTCATTCTGCATTATAGACATCTGATACATAGCTATGTTCAGGAGTGGCACATCTTGCTGGAAATGTATCTCATGCTGAATCTCTCTCTTTGGTGGTAAACTCTTCGGATCTTGGAACAAATCATCATAGTTAGAAATGGTTTCAATCAGTTCAGATTTAGGTTTAGGGTCACATCCTTCAAAAGATTTAGAGACCTTATCATTTTTCACCTGAACCATTATTAACACAAAGTTCTTACTAGCATTTACCAACCTCTTCATTTGTACTGCAAAGACTATGGCTAGATTGGTTTTTGTCTTATGTGCTCGTACAATATACTCTACACCATTTTTAAAAAGATGATACTTATTCTGCTCTCTATAAAAGACTGCTTTCCGGTCATACAAATATGGAATCCCAAGTACAATTCCACAAATGTCAAGTGGTACTACATCTAGTTCTACCTCATCCATGAACTTTTCAGTAATTGCGAACTTCAATACACATTTTTTTGTAACTTGTAACCGTGTATCATTAGTAACCCAACCAAGAGGATAGGGATTTTCATGAGGCATAGTAACTAAATGCAATTTCTTAACCACTTCTTTTGATATCAGATTTACTTGTGAACCACTATCAAACAATGTATCAATATTTGTGTGATTTGCAATGACATGAACACGAAACAGTGCACTTCTATTTTTATCATTTTGCTTAGAAGTAGATGGCAGATTTTTACTTGCACTAGAACTTGATCTTGCATCAATGGCAAGTGAGATACTTTTATTCTTACCCTGGATTCCGACAATTGCAACCCTTGTTTCATCACCTGAGTCGGATCCCAAGTCTTGAATAAATACTGCAGTAGCTTTTGCTTTGCCGTTATCTTTGTTTCCTTCGTACTTCTTTGGCCTTAACTCCGGATGAAGTTTCCAATACTTAGAGACATCATGTCCCTTCTGACAATGCGAACATGTAGTATTTTCACTCTCTTTCTTAACAGTAGCCATCTTCTTTTTCCCTTGATCTTTACCTTTCGATTTGCAGTCAAATTTAAATGATTTCTCCACAAAAGTATCATTAGCATGCTTACCCCTAGCTTCTAAATGTGTAGCTTGAACACATACATCATCCAAAGTACTGGGGTTAAACATCAACAAGGTATGTCGCAAATAAGAATGCATGCCACCAATATATTTAAGAAGAGTTTCTTGCGTATCCAATGCAACATTCAATACAATAGCCCTCTTTCTAAATTCATGAGTATATTCTTGAATGCTTTGTCCTTTAGCTTGTCTAAAAGTTTGCCAGCTCATTATTAATTGTTGCATATGACCTAAAGGATAAAATTGCTTCCTGAATACTTCAATGAATTCATTCCAAACTGAAATAATTTTACCATTCTTTCGAAGATCTTGTTTAATATTGCTCTCCCACCAAGTAAGAGCCATCCCACTCATCCTTAAAGTGGCCAATTGAATTCTAGAAGGGTCATCATTAATGCCCTGCACCCTGCAATATACTTCAAGCTGCTTGATCCAATTGTCTAACTTTTCAGCATCTAAATCTCCATTATAAATTGGCAATTCAAATTTCACATCCAATTTGAAATAAGGCATATTAGGACTTGCATTATTTGAATGAGAAGTATGGGAAGAAGAGAAATCTTGGCTAGTTTCAGGAGGATCACCATCACCTCCTACTCCTTTACCATTTTCTTCCTTCTTCACTTCGACATCTTTGGAAGAAGATCCTTCTTCTTTCTTCTTCCTTTCTGCTCATTCATCGAGTAGAATTTCCATCATGGCTTCCAAGCTCAGAAAAGCCTCCAAAAACTCAGTTTCTGAAATAACAGGTTTTTCCCGTTTTGTATGTCCTTCTTCCCCTCGTGGAGAAGACATGGTTCTTGAGAATTTTCTCCTTGATCCAATCTCAGGATCTCCTTCAATTAATTCTCCTTCACCATGCTTTAACCTGAACCTGGTATGCATTCACAAACTTGCACCAGCAGTTAACCTGCTCTGATACCATAATATGATCCGTCAGATCTCAACTTATGTGCATTAAATTTTTTAATGAATGCGACTAATCAGTTTGCTTAATTCATGAAACAGCATTAACAGACATTAAATGCTTAGAACAGAAAATGAAAAGCAAAACCGATAAGCAGGTAATAAAAGAAACACAGAATCAGAGAGTCACAAACAGAAGTTGATAATGGAGTTCACCCCCTCCACTGGGCTATGTCTCCGGGTCCCTCTCCAATGGGTATCGATCCAATTAATCTCTTTAAGATCGTACAAAATGGTTCTGGAATCATCTTCAGCAACTGTCAACAGAATGTTGTACAAAGTGTTTAAGACCTCTCTTCTGGAAATTACAATTAGCCTTCAACAGGCAAAGAAAGCTAAATTATAACAGAGAATGTCAACTTCAAAAAGAAACAGCATCTGGGCACTTCACAGTAACTCACCAAGTTTCTCATAACATAAAAATGAAGCTCTATGCTCTAACACAAACTGAATCTCTTCCCCCCCCCCTAATGTCATCGTAAATCCTCTATTTAACGTTCAGTTCAAGCATAAGTAATAGGTTTTGATTTGTCTTTATCATCACATCTATTATCTTCTTTATTATCATTACAACCATATGCTAAAACTGAACCATGCAATTCTGCCAAATCGCTGCACAAGCGTTATGTTACCACAACGTTCCATATCCCCGAAATGTTGCAACTAACTCCATGCACATGTGTTGATTCACAACACGTTGCAATAATCCTGCAACCGGGCTATGCCACATGTAACGTAACCATTTGATGTCACCACCAACTTCACAAATGCCGCAGCAACCGATATATATATATATATAGGTTGCAGCAAACGTGATATCAATGTTGCAGCAATGCAGCATGTAACCAATGTCGCAGCATCGCAGCATGTAACCAATGTCGCAACATCGCAGCATATGGGACCGTGTGGGCTGTTCACGAACCATTCGTTGCTCCACTTCACGGTGCGCAAGACCGCCAAAACGTTTCCAGCTAACTGCATGAGCATGTTACCACTGCGTGGCTCATACTATCACTGCGCAAGCTACGCAGCCCATGCAAGATGCGCAAACTGCGCAGCCCATACAAGCTGTGTTATGCTATGTCGAACCATGCGGCCCCTTAAGGCTAGTTGCGCACTATGTTTAGCATATGTTATGTTCTTTGAACCATAGATTAATAGTTATTGCACCATATTGGATCAGTGTAATTTTGAAGATGAATAATCCACCGGATCATTCCTCTCCATTGGAGAGATTTTGGACCACCAAAATCCTGAATCACTCTGCAAGTAAGTGAGGTTATAGCTCCCTCACTTTTCCAATCTCCATCCATCTTGCTTTGCTAGGATGCCTGCCTTTAAGCTCCACTCAAAGGTACTCAACATTCCCCCTTCGTGAATTCCCGACATTTATGTCAAGAATAACATCATCCTGCAACTCTTTCATGTATTCAAGTGCCATATCATCAACTGAAGGAATTTGTATGTTATTTTCCTCATCTGTGATCATAGGAGGTTCATACAATTTAAGATTCTCAACATTTACAACTGAATAGATTTGCATGTATGGAGGTAACTTCAATCGAAAAGCATTTGTACCGATATTTTCCAAGATCTCAAAACGACCATACCTAATAGGCTTAAGATTTTTACCTTCACCTTTCATTCTTTCTTTGGTGATATGTAACCAAACTCTGTCACCAACCTGAAATTGATGATCAACTCTATGCTTGTCATGCCTAGATTTGTACTTTGCTTGGCTCTTCTCCAACTGTTCCTGAACTGCCTATTGCACTGCTTGGATTTTCTGGATGAATCTTAGAGCTTTATCTGCATCATGATGTCCATCCACTGCACCTTTGCCAAAAGAGAAGTCCATCGGTGTTTTTGGTAGATAACCAAAACAAGTTTCAAAAGGAGATATTTTCGTGGAAGAATGAACTGCATGATTGTAAGCATGTTGTATATACTGTAACTGCTCATCCCAAAGTTTAGGATGTTTACTACAATATCCTCTGAGCAGCTGAACCACTGTTCTGTTTACTACCTCTGTTTTCCCATCGGTTTGTGGATGAAAAGCTGTGCTTTTCCTAAGTTTGGTATCCATAAGCTCCCATAAAGTTGACCAGAATTATCCCAAGAACCAGGAATCCCGATCAAATACAATAGACATGGGTAGCCCAAAATGTACCCAAACATTCTGAAATAATAGATGAGTTGTTTGTTCAACAGTGATCTGTTTGTTACATGGCATTAAGATACACATTTTGTTGAATCTGTCCACAACAACATATAGGTAATAGTGACCTTTCCTAGACATAGGTAGTCCTCCTACAAAGTCCATAGAAATTCTTTCCCAGGGACGAGAAGAAAATGGAAGAGGTGTGTACAAACCCAATTGCCTATTTCTAGGCTTACTCATTGCACACATAACACAACCTCTTATGTATTTAGCTACAGTTTCCTACATCTGAGGCCAATAACAATGATTCTAAAATACAGACAATGTTTTACTTACACCAAAATGTCTTGCAATCAATGAACTATGTGCTTCTCGAATCACATGCACTCTCTCTTTCTCTAGAATACAGAGTTTACCGAGAGGATACAAGAGTTGATTATGCACATAATAGTTCTCTTCCTGTTTACCATGTATTAGTGATGCATATACTTTCTTAAAATATTTACCTTCTGCATACTATTCAATATAACTTTCATGTGTTAATGAATTGTTTTGAAGAATGATTGAAGCATTTATAGGAGGCCTTGATAACATGTCTGCTACCTTATTATGAATTCCATTTTTGTACTTAATTACGAGATGAAACTGTTGTAAGAATCCCATCCATCTTAAATTCCTACTTTGTTGTATTTTAGTTTGAGATTGTAAATATTGAAGTGGCTGATGATCAATATGTATGACTGTTTCTTTTCCCATGATATAATGTTTCCACTTCTTCACACTCTGTCATAAAGCATACAATTCTTTTTCATAAGTCAGATAGTTACTTACTGCAGTAGAGAATGTTTCTGAATGGTAACAGACGGGCTTCCTCCCTTGCATCAAAACAGCTCCCATGGAAAACCCGCTGGCATCGGTTTCGATCTCAAATGGCTACTGCAAATATGGCAACGTCAGAACTGGTGTTGTGCTAATCCTTTCCTTCAAAGTGTCGAAGGCTCTCTGATGATTTCCTCCCCACTGGAAAATTTCTTTGACGCTTGTCAACGCATGTAATGGAGCAGCAATGGAAGAAAATCCAGAAATGAATTTCCTCCAATACTGAACCGCACCCAGGAAACTTCTGATTTCAGTAACGGTGTTAGGCTGTGGCCAGTTTACAATGACAACAACCTTGGTTGGGTCCACTCGCAGGTGGCCTCCACCAATAATATGGCCCAGATATACTAAAGAAGGTTTAGCAAATTCACATTTAGATATTTTTACATAAAGCTTCTCCTTCCTCAGTACATCTAAAACTTTCTTCACATGTACAATATGCTCTTCCCAGGTTTTGCTAAACACAAGGATATCATCTAGATATACTATTACAAAATCATCAATGAATGAACGAAAAACATCATTCATGACCCGCATAAAAGTAGGAGGTGTGTTACAGAGCCCGAAAGGCATCACAAGCCATTCATACAAGCCCTGTTTTGTTTTAAACGTTGTTTTCCAGGCATCATTTTCAGCAACACGGATTTGATGATACCCACCACGCAGATCCAATTTTGTAAAGTACGTTGCATGTTTCAACTGATCAAGCAAATCATCAATGCGAGGAATAGGATACCTATTTTTGATGGTGATTTTGTTAAGGGCCCTATAGTCGATGCACATCCTCCAATACCCATCCTTCTTCGGAACCAAGACTATAGGAGAGCCACAAGGAGAAGTACTTGGTCGGATGACCCCCCTCACAATTAGCTCCTGAACCTGCTTCTTGATTTTCTCATTCTGCATTACAGACATTCGGTACATAGCTATGTTCGGGAGTGGCACATCTTGCTCAAAATTTATCTCATGTTTAATCTCTCTCTTTGGTGGTAACCCCTTTGGATCTTGAAACAAATCATCATACTCAGAAATGATTTCAATCAGTTTAGATTTATGTTTAGGGTCACATCCTTCAAAAGATTTAGAGACCTCATCATTTTTCACCTTAAGCATTATTAACACAAAGTTCTTACTAGCATTTACCAACCTCTTCATTTGTCCTGCAAAGACTATGGCTAAATTGGTTTTTGTCTTATGTGCTTGTACAATATACTCTACACCATTTTTAAAAAGATGATACTTATTCTGTTCTCTATAAAACACTGCTTTCCGGTCATACAAATATGGACTCCCAAGTACAATTCCACAAATGTCAAGTGGTACTGCATCTAGTTCTACCTCATCCATGAACTTTTCAGTAATTGCAAACTTCAATACACATTTTTTGTAACTTGTAACCGTGTATCATTAGTAACCCAACCAAGAGGATAGGGATTTTCATGAGGCATAGAAACTAAATGCAATTTCTTAACCACTTCTTCTGATATCAGATTTTCTTGTGAACCACTATCAAACAATGTATCATTCTTTGTGTGATTTGCAATGACATGAACGTGAAACAGTGCACTTCTATTTTTATCATTTTGCTTAGAAGTAGATGGAAGATTTGTACTTGCACTAGAACTTGATCTTGCATCAATGGGAAGTGAGATACTTTTATTCTTACCCTGGATTCCGACAGCTGTAACCCTTGTTTCATCACCTGAGTCGGATCCCAAGTCTTGAATAACTGCTGCAGTAGCTTTTGCTTTGTTCTTATCTTTGTTTCCTCTGTACTTCTTTGGCCTTAACTCCGGATGAAGTTTCCAACACTTAGAGACATCATGTCCCTTCTGACAATGCAAACATGTAGTATTTTCACTCTCTTTCTTAATAGTAGCCATCTTCTTTTTCCCCTGATCTTTACCTTTCGATTTGCAGTCAAATTTAAATGATTTCTTCACAAAAGTATCATTAGCATGCTTACCCCTAGCTTCTAAATGTGTAGCTTGAACACATACATCATCCAAAGTACTGGGGTTAAACATCAACAAGGTATGTCACAAATAAGAATGCATGCCACCAATATATTTAAGAAGAGTTTGTTGCGTATCCAATGCAACATTCAATGCAATAGCCCTCTTTCTAAATTCATGAGTATATTCTTGAATGCTTTGTCCTTTAGCCTGTCTAAAATTTTTCCAGCTCATTATTAATTGCTGCATATGACCTAAAGGATAAAATTGCTTCCTTAATACTTCAATGAATTCATTCCAAACTGAAATAATTTTACCATTCTTTCGAAGATCTTGCTGAATCTTGCTCTCCCACCAAGTAAGAGCCATTCCACTCATTCTCAAAGTGGCCAATTGAATCCTAGAAGGGTCATCAGTAATGCCCTGCACCCTGCAATATACTTCAAGCTGCTTGATCCAGTTGTCTAACTTCTCAGCATCTAAATCTCCTTTATAAATAGGTAATTCAAATTTCACATCCAATTTGAAATAAGGCATATTAGGACTTGCATTATTTGAATGAGAAGTATGGGAAGAAGAGAAATCTTGGTTAGTTTCAAGAGGATCACCATCACCTCCTACTCCTTTACCCTTTTCGTCCTTCTTCACTTCGGAATCTTTGGATGAAGATCCTTCTTCTTTCTTCTTCCTTTCTGCTCATTCATCGAGTAGAATTTCCATCATGGCTTCCATGCTCATAAAAGCCTCCAAAAACTTAGTTTCTGAAATAACAGGTTTTTCCCGTTCTGTATGTCCTTCTTCTTCCCCTCATGGAGAAGACATGGTTCTTGAGAATGTTCTCCTTGAGCCAATCTCAGGATCTCCTTCAATTAATTCTCCTTCACCATGCTTTAACCTGAACATGGTAAGCATTCACAAACTTGCACCAGCAGTTAACCTGCTCTGATACCATAATATGATCCGTCGGATCTCAACTTATGTGCATTAAAAAGTTTAATGAATGCGGCTAATCAGTTTGCTTAATTCATGAAACAGCATTAACAGACATGAAATGCTTAGAACAGAAAATGAAAAGCAAAACCGATAAGCAGGTAATAAAAGAAACACAGAATCAGAGAGTCACAAAGAGAATTTGATAACGGAGTTCACCCCCTCCACTGGGCTACGTCTCCGGGTCCCTCTCCAATGGGTACCGATCTAATTAATCTCTTTAAGATGGTACAAAATGGTTTTGGAATCAACTTCAGCAACTGTAAACAGAATGTTGTACAAAGTCTTTAAGACCTCTCTTCTGGAAATTACAATTAGCCTTCAAAAGGAAAATAAAGCTAAATTATAATAGAGAATGTCGACTTCAAAAAGAAACAGCATCTGGTCCCTTCACAGCAACTCCCCAAGTTTCTCATAACAGAAAAAAGAAGATCTATGCTCTAACACAAACTGAATCTCTTCATCCCCCCTAATGTGGTCGTAAATCCTCTATTTAACGTTCAGTCCGAGCATAAGTAATGTGTTTTGATTCATCTTTATCATCACAGCTGTTATCTTATTTATTATCGTTACAACCATATGCTAAAACTGAACCATGCAATTCTACCAAATCCCTGCAAAAGCGTTATGTTACCACGACGTTCCATATCCCCGAAACGTTGCAACTAACTCCACGCACATGTGTTGATTCACAGCACATTGCAATAATCCTGCAACCGGGCTATGCCAGATGTAACGTAATCGTTTGATGTCACCACCAACTTTAGAAATGTCACAGCAACCGATATATATATATATAGGTTGCAGCAAACGTGATATCAAAGTCACAGCAACGTAGCATGTAACCAATGTCGCAGCATCGCAACATGTAACCAATGTCGCAGCATCGCAGCATGTAACCAATGTCACAGCATTGCATCATATGGGACCGTGCGGGCTGTTCACGAACCATTCAATGCTCCACTTGATGGTGCGCAAGACCACCAGAACATTGCCAGCTAACTACGCGAGCATGTTACCACTGCGCAGCTCATACTATCACTGTGCAAGCTACGCGGCCCATGCAAGCTGTGCAAAGTGCACGGCCCATACAAGCTGCGCAAACTGCGTGGCCCATACAAGTTGCACAAACTGCGTGGCCCATACAAGCTGCGCGATTCTATGTCGAACCATGCGGCCCCTTAAGGCTAGTTGCGCACTATGTTTAGCATATGTTATGTTTTTTGAACCATATTTTAATAGTTATTGTACCATATTGGATCAGTGTAATTTTGAAGATGAATAATCCACCGGATCACTAACTAAACATTAAATAACTGAAGTAGTCGCTAATGATCACTGTTGCTAGTCCACTATCAATTAACCCACTGATTTCTCCTTGACAATTTGGGTTGATGACTTCATGGAACTATTTTGTCATAATATATCTAACAGACCCTTTTTGATACTTATGTCAGCACCTTTTATCTTTAACTTACGCCCCTGATCCATCTGCAGTTGCCAAAATCTGGTTTTGTCTGTCAAAAACTTTTTTTTAAACCTCCGTCCTCTTTTGGTGGTTAAGTGGCCAGTCTATAGAAACTTTTAATTTCCGAAAGGAGGGACTTTTGGTGGCTATCGCACTGCTCCAACACCCACTTAACCACCAAAATCCCTATTTCACAAAATTTATTAAGTTTCGCACAAAAATGCCTTTGCAGGCATTTTTTCTCAGCCTTCTTCTTTTGAGGGCTTCGTGTTTGGAGTGTTTGCTGGGCCCTGGCTCATTTCAGGAGGCTGGATACTGATTGCTGCTTCAGATAGGGTTGATAAGGCAAGGTGGCTGCTAGGGTTTTCTTTTGCTTCTTTCTACTGCAGCCTTTGGAGCCTCACCATCCTGAGTAACCTGGTATTGTCCTTCAAGTACATAATGTTCAACCTTTTCAAGAAGATGTATCTCTCTCTCTGCTCCAAGTAGGACTTCTGCAATCACTTGTTTCTTATATTTAATGTTTCATTGTTTCTCTTCAGTTCTCTTTCCAAGACCTCCATTTCATAAAGCTTCCTTAGTAGCTTATTGATCTTTTGACTTCTAGGTTTCCTAGAGGAAGCCCTTTCAGCTGGTTCTTCTTGTTCCTATGGTGTGGGGAATGGAAATGCTTCACTAAATGGAAAAATTTGTAGATCTAGGGCTGTATCCTCCCCTTGTTCTTCCTCAAAATCTGAATAAGGTAGGTTTAAGACATTCTTCTGGTGTGCTTCTACCCCGTGACCTTTCTCACCAAAATTCAAATTCCTTTTTGCCTTCTTGGTTTTGGAGGAGGAGGGAGGTTGTTCAGCTGCTGCAACTGGGCAAATGGCCCTCCACCTTGTTTTCCAACTCCTTAGAGTGTTGGATTTCTTGGTGGGATTGTTTCCTTTCTCCTCTGGCTGAAGGCCTATCTCAAAGCCATTCCATAACAAGAAACAGGGCCAAGCAGTGTTTCTTTTCTTCAATGATTCCTAGACCAATAGCTAGATAAGACCATGGTGGCACAACTTACCATCAATGTTGGATGGCTAGGATTTCACTTGAAGGACCATCCTCCGTAGACTCTTGTCTAAATAAAAGGGCAGATTAAGAGGGTTCTTACCTGTGAAGTGGTTCATGAGTTTGAAATGATAGAACATTGCTCTATTGTATCTTCCTTTATAGGCCAAATAGACCACAATGGACTCTCTTCCAACCATGATGATGGCACATTCTTCTTCCATATCATTCCCCTATGCTCGGGCTTGAGATATGGCCTGAACTCCACATCTTTGGGTATGGTGGTCTTGAACCACTTCTTTCTAATGTAAGAGAGTTCAGTCACCTCTAATATTAGTGCTTCATCTATGAGAAATTCCTCCCTTCCTATGACTGCTTTTGAACCATTAAATGACAAGGAAAAAGATTCATCCACCTACTGATGAAAACCCTATATTTTTTCACAATATTTATAGCAGCCTACCTCCTAGAACAGTCTACAAACCTCTGGATGGGTCTCTAAATATCTGACATCACCTAGCTCTTGTCTAAGAGCTGGTCCAATTTTATTCATTCTGAAGGGTGTTTCTCCTGGGTACCTACAAAACAGCCTTTATACTTTGTATACAGTGTTCTTTAGCAAGATGCTCCTTCAGAGCTCGTTTTTCTAGTGAGAACAATGCTAATTTTGAAAATGAAATTCGATGGGATCCCAAGGCACTGATTATGAGGGATTTCTATCTTTTATGGAAGCTGAGGTCACCAAAATGATGATAGCAGCTCAATCCTTGAGATCTCTTTTCCCATATCTCCGTAACTTGCTTCAACCAGAGCATTCGATGGCTATTTGATGGTATTTAGGACAGGTGGAGGCAAAATGGAGGCTTGGCAGTTAGATTAGTTTGTTGTACTTGCCTAATGACCCTTTTCATTCTTTTCCCACGCAGTCACATGGCTCCAGGTCGTTTTGGTGGGTAATCATGCTCTAAAATGGCCTTTTTCCTTGCTAATGGGATTGGATGTGACAGTTCCTAACCGTTTCCCTATTTTGGCCTTTCGGTGGTTTAGATCCTCTGTGATTTTGTCAATTAACCACCAAAATTATAGCTTTTGGAAGCTAATTTAAACGTGATATTTCTTCCTTAAGCCACGGGAATATTTACCCCGTCGCCGTGGTGAATTTCCATTTTCGGCAGATAGCGACCTTGAAAAACCCTTTTTTAATTGCCGATTCAAACCACCAATGAACCCGTCAATGATCGAAAGCTATAACCACTAATGCATCGAAACTTTAAACCTAAACGCTGCCGTAGTTTCGTCATTTCAAACCACTAACGTCACAACGGTTAAGCATCGGTGATTGGAAGCTCTAACCACTAATGCGTCGGTGATTAGAACCTCAAGCCACTAGATTCTTCGTAGTGTCGGTGACATAAAGGAATAAACCTCCAAAACGTCGGCATCGTAGAGGACTAAATCTTTGACCACTTTCAACAATGTTCTTTCGGTGGTCAACACAAATGTCATAGCTTTCGCCTAAATCGCCGAAAAGGGTTTTCCACCCAATATTTATCTTTTAGCTTTCGGTTGTTAGTGTATATGTTGCACCCCTTTCTAATCTACCAAAAATGACCCTTTTCAGTGGCTAATGAGTTTTTGTAGTCTCTCCTAAGCCACTAAAAGTGTTACTTTGACTCTACCTTCTCAAACTGCTTTCGGTGGTTTGCCTTTGGCCCGCATTCAACTGTTTAGCCATCGAAACATTGACTTTCAGTGGCTAATGAGCTATGATAGTCCTCCCCTAAGCCATTGAAAGATATAACTTGTGAAATTTTCATCCAAACCAAAAACATAGGATTTCAAACTGTCAATGATATTCATATCCTTCATTGCATGAGTTAAATTCTTCATACTATCAAAATAAATTATTTTGGGAGATAACATCTGGCTCCTATTTGGGGATGGGAACCTTCTAGTGAGGTCCCAAGAATACCAGATCAAAAATGCCTTTCCCTAAAAGCAACTAAGTAACTTAACACTATCATTTACTGTTCCATTGGGCATGGAGTTTATTTTGAAAGCAAAACAACCTACTATCTACTATTTTACAATAATAAGGCCTTAGAGCCTCAAATAAAATAGAGTTTTAAGAACCGCCCATTCACTGGGCCATCAAATACCTCTTCACCTTCCAGATTCTGCAATTTGAAGGTGTTATTCTTATGTACTTGGTCTATCACAAAAGGGTCAATCTAGAAAGAGTCAAATTTTCCATGTTTTTCTTTGTCCTGTCTGACAGCATCGCACTTGAGGACCCAATCTCCGACCTGGAAGTTGTCTACTTTTGCTCTTTTGTCAAACATGCCCTTTATCCTCTATTGATGAGCTTCTAATTTTCCTACAACTTGCTCCCTTATTTGTTGTAACTCCACCAAATTCATCATCCTTCTCACCATATCATTTGGTTCATCTTCCTCTTCCTAAAATAACTTTTCCACTGGAACGATGAGATGGACACCAAAAATGGCCTCAGTGCCATAAACTAGCTTGAATGGAGAATTCCCTATGGATCTTTTGTCTATTACCCTATTAGCTGGTAAAGAAAACTTAAGCTTTGAATCCCAGCTTTTCTGATAGGTCTCTAGCAGTTTCCTAATGATTTAGACTAAGCTTTCATTGGATGACTCAGCCATGCCATTGCCTTGGGGATAATAGGATGTGGAGTGCACCAGTTGAATACCCATTGATTCACACATTTTAACTAATTCCACAGCCCTTAAAGCTGGTGCATTATCAGTTAGTAACCTTACTAGGCAGCCAAGCCTACTAAAGATATTCTCATATAAAAATCTCATGATGACTTGATGAGTGGCATTCCTGGTGGGTACTGCTTCTATCCATTTGGTAAAGTAGTCAGTGGCTACAAAGATCCATTTATGTTGTCCACTGGAAGATGGATTTATTTCACCTATGAAATCCAGACCCTGTTGCTGGAAAGGCCCATTCACCACAATAGGCCTAAGGGGCAAGGACTTGAGCTGCTTCTTCCCTATAAATCTTCGTCATTAGTCACAGGCCCTTACAAAAGTGCATACATCAGCAAAGAGGACTGGCCAATAGTATCCTGCTCTTAAGATCTTGTGGGTTGTGGTTTTCTAGTAGTGGTGGCCCCCACATGTGCTGGAATTAAAATGATGCATGACCTGCTCTGCTTCCTCTTTATCTAGACACCTTAGAAAAATTCCAGACTGATCTCTCCAGTACAACAGTTTGTCAATTATGCAAAACTTAATAGATTTCAACTTAAGAGCTCATGCTTGGTTAGGAGTGAGATTAGGAGAAACTTCTAATTTTTGTGAAAAATAAATGATACATGAGTGCCACTCACATGAAGATATTTTTTCAGCTACTGATGGAATGTCATTCTGATCTTGATTTACTTCTGTTTCTGTTTCTACCACAATCTACATCTTTGATGATTTGACACATGTGAAATTTCTTCACATCAGTTCGCAGTTTTCTTTGGCAATGAGTTTGGCTAGACCTAGTCCCTTTACCAGCTTGGTGGGTTTCACCTCTATATCAAGCTTAATGAGTTTGGAAATCCACTTAGCTCTCTTCCCATCAATGTCAGGATGAGTCAAAACATCCTTCACAGCAGCCGAAGGGACATATGCAATGACCTTTGCATAAAGAATGTAGATTCTGAAATTTTTCAAAGATTTTATGAGAGCATAAGCCTGCTTCTCAATTGGGTCATACTTCAGCTCAGCATCTCTTAGGGTTCTGTTGAAGAATGAAATTGGATGATCAAGACCCTCATCATTCTTTTGTAATAGTACAGCTGCCATTGTGTTGTAAGATGCAAAAGAGAAAATGTAAAAACCTCTGGTGTAGTCGGGACTAATCAGGGTTTTGGCCTCCATGATAGCTTTCTTAATGTCTTCAAAATATTTTCTTGCCTGGTCAGCCCACTTTATTTCTGCATCTTTTTTCAGCATGACTGTTATGTGGTTTACTAGCTCGGAGAAATTAGGGATGAACCTCATGACAAAGTTTATCTTGCCTAAAAAGGACTTAATGTCTCTTTTTGATATTGGTATTGATAGCCTTTGGATTGCCTCCACCCTTACTAGATTGATCTTTAAACCTTCATCTGAGACTTTGTGTCCTAGGAGCTTTCCTTCATTGAGTGCAAACTGGGACTTCTTGGGGTTCAGTGATATTCCATACCTTCTGCACTTTAGAAATACCTTCCTTAAATGTTGCAAGTGGTCATGATGGCTGTGAGAGTAAAGTGTTAGGTCATCCAAATATATCAGCACAAACTTATCCTTTAGCCCTACAAAAGCTAGGTCCATGGCTCTTTGAAAAGTAGTCCCAGCATTCATTAGCCCAAATGGAATTTTAGCATACATGAAGGTGCCCCACGGGGTGGTAAATGCAGTTTTCTCTTGGTCATCCGGGTGCAAATCAACTTGGTTGTATCCAGAGAAGCCATGAAGGAAGGACATAACCCTAGCTCCCAAGACTTTCTGCAACAGGTGTTCCATCTTCGGCTGTGGATAGTTGTCTTTCTTGGAACACTTTTTTAGGTTTCTAAAATCCACACACAACCTGATTTCTCCATTTTTATTTCTTACCACTACTAGGTTTGCAATCCACTTGGAATACCTGAGGGGGATTATGATCTTGGCTTTGAGGAGCTTATGGATCTCTTTTTCAATCACTGGTAATAGGAGAGGGCTGATGGGTCTCAGGATCTATTGGAAAGGAATGGTGTCCTTCTATAAAGGAATCTTGTGCTGGATGATATTGGTGTCATAAGTTTTTAGATCACTATACTCCCATGCAAAAACACATCAAACTCTTTTATCAGGCTGCAAAATTCAGACCCTTGACTAGAAGTCATCCCAGTGGACAGATTTATCAGTTTTGGATGGCTTTTGCTGCCTATGTTTTGCTCTTGGATAGAAGGATATAGCTCCTTTTTGGCAGGCTTGAAAGGGATGTCATTGTGATCAAACAGTTCTTCCAGTGGTACTAGACCTCGGGGTATGTAGTTGCTGGGCAATTGGATGATGTTCTGTCTGCCAATTTATCTTTTAACTTGAGCTATTTGGATTCCTCCATGTTTAGCTTTTCTTGATCTATGCGTATGTCAGAAAATTCATCTACTAACTAAAGGAATTTACTAAGCTCATCATCATTCCCAAACACCCTCCAAAATTTTACATTATCTGGCAAAGAGGGTCTTGTTGACAGCCAGCAACAACCCCTTCATTTCTCATAAGATGAAGGGAGATCAGCTCTGTCTATGATTTACCAATTTAAGATTATAAAAGAGCACCTTCAGAATCGATTATAAAAGAGCACCTTCAAAATCTTCGATTCTGAAGGTACTCTCAATCAAAGAAGAATAAAATGACATGTTAAGAGATTGGTGAAAACATGTTCCTGAACTTGGCAGTTAGCAGATGTCAGTTTAATAAGTCAGTTTCATAAAATCCTATATAATCAATTTAATCATTAAGATAAATTTATATGATTATATATGATTTAAGAAACTCAAAAGGATAGTATGCCAAAGGGAAATCAATGAAACACAGTCTAAACTGGATATGGGTAAGGTATTATGAGTTCTAAACTCTTAGAACTAAAGGTAACTCATTCAATCAAAACTCTTATTAAACCTAATGTTCATATTCCATATATAATGCCTAACCATTAATTTGTGAGAAATTGTATATATGTAGTTAGTGAATAAAATGACGATCATATGGGAATTTTCATATATTATAGTTTTACCACTTAGTTTCCTATCAAATTTGATTTCGGATATTAATCGATGGGATTTTGGAAAAATTTAAAATTAAAATCTATGAAATTTTATGTATATACATGATAGTCATATTAAATCAAGTCATTAGCTAGTTGACATGCTAAACATTAGGGTATATGATTTCGTTACTATATCGCCTTGAATGCTACCACCTTTCACGCTAAAACTAGAAAAGACCATTAATTGACAGAGTTTTCGAGAGCCACGTGTCAAATTGATAACGCTTGTCACTTGGATCACTAAGTTGGCATAGAGATGTGGCTTGCACCTCATAATTAGTCAAAAGCTGTGAACATATGGATGATTCGTATCATCAAGGTTTAATATTGATAGTCATTCCATTTCCTAACAATGTACGTGCTCATTATGACCACTGTAAGTAATCAATTTTTGAATTTATGATCTATCAATTACAAGATCCCTGGTATGTTGATTTAGTTAAATTTCACTGCTAGTCGTGGCTGAGTCATGGTTAAACATGCATGTATTATAATATAATGTTGGCTGTAGCACTCATCATTGCTAAGGTTCTGCTAAAATGGCCGAGTCCCAAGATCTCATATCTGTCAGATCCAAAGCATGCGAAGTTTGCACATCATGTCATACACTTGGATACCTATTCCCTCCCTATTCACACCGCCATTCAGTCCATTCCAAAACCAGGGTAGTGTTGAGGAGGTTATGGCTCCGTTGAACTGCTTGGAAATCTCTGGTTCAGAGCTCATAGAAGTAGACGAGAAGATAGCCTTGTGTTTTGAGAAAATTGGGTGGGGGCATTTCTTTAAGTGTTTTGATGGCCACAATGCAGAGGTGACCAAACTGTTTGCCATGAATTTAAAAGATGACGTTGTGCAGATAAGGGGTTTTAAGTTCATTATTAACGAAGACAAGATCGCAGAGGAAAATAAACTTCCGCAAGTTGGAGAACGTTGGTTCAAAGGTAGTAGGGTTAATAAGAAAAAGTGTTTATCTCTGCTGCTGCCATTGCCAGATAATACTAAACTGAAGATAGGTGTCCTTGTCAAGTTCTTGAAGCCCGAATGGAGAGCCTTTTACGAAATTCTGGTCAGTTATGTGTCCTATGATGGGCGTTTCTCTCATTTACTACCATTTCATACTCCTATTAGCATTACATGGTTGTAGGCTTAATCTGCCATTTTATCTATGGCAAAGTTTAAAGAAGATGTCACAGGTGGTTCGAAGTTTTAGTAACCCTGATAGAAGTCTTTTTCACCACGGATTAGTCAAAATTATAGTGCAACATCAATTGTATTGAAATGGCAAGACATGGGATGAATTTTTAACTGAGTGTGATTTAGGGCCGACCCAATATTGGTCGAATCCCTCTCCAAAAACCAGCAGGAAAAGAAAGGCTGCTAAGCCTGACGTTAATAACGCTCCTGAAACTGAATCAGAGGGAAAAGGGCTCGGTGAAGCCAATCTGTCTATAAATGTTGGGGTTAGTAATGATAATGTCGATAATTCAGTTCCCTGTTGCTTTGAAGCAGTCTTGAATCAGCCCCCATCTGATAGATGTCCTTGTACTCCTGCAAAAATAGAGGAAAGGTTAACTGAAAGCAAAACTATTAACCTTGTTGATTGTAAAAATCTCTCCAAACTAGCTAGTCCTCGTAAACATGATAGAGAGTCTATGTATAAGCTAGATCATCTAGCTCAAGTATGCTACGATAAAGGAGGGTTTGAGTCAGACAATCTTGTGTTTTCAAGGAGGGTTACTAGGAGTATGAAACCTTCAATTTCAACTCCTATGGCTAATCGACAGAATACTCAGCCTCCAGTCGTCCATATTGAAGACGATATTACATCATCGATCCCGGATACTACTCAGGTAAATAATCCCACTTTTATAAAGGATAATGGTGCGAAATTGGGTAAGGTAGAGGTCGCTCAATCATGTATGAACACCTGCATTGCAGACCCTGAACCATCTTTTATCAGTCCCTAGTCATCTGGTCAAAACATATTCTCCTCAGGTAGCCAATAATGAAGAAACTCTTCAGCAAGTACTAGACAAGACATACCAGAACAAGATTACAGAGTTAAAGGATGAACTTAAGCATTGCCAGTCTAATGCAGCATTTATAGAAGAAGAAAATAGAACATTTAGAGAGGAGTTGCTAAATTGGATTAGCAGGTGGAAAGAAATGAGTACCAAAAAGAATCAGTATAAAAAAGCAAAGAGATCAATAATATGTATGAATCAACACCTACTTGACCGAATGGAAAAACAAAATTTAAAGATTATCAGGCTGAAGGCCAAATTAGCAGAAGCATGAAGAGTAGTTGATATTCAGAGTAGAACTTGATGATTATGCTCATTTCTTGTGTCACTATCAAACAGGTAATAAAATATTTTGTTATGCATGCCTATAAAATCGTAGATTTTACAGGCATACATTTAAATTTTAGTTATTTTGTTACATCTGTTTTAATTGGTTTTAATGAGATGCTTCGTTTGTTTAAACACAGGTGGATATGTCATCACTCTTCTCCAAAGTTTCAGGATGTTGTTTATGTGTTGGTTGGGAGATGTGGCTGTTTGTTGAAGGCTGGAGTTTCAACAATGGCCACGAATTTACCAAGTATCTTCAATTCAGCAAACATTCAGGCTAGTCGTTTTTTTGTTTATAGTGACACGTGTTTAATAAAAGAGATTCGATTCTCTTTATTGTTATAGGAACCCTATAATGTTGCATGTAAGATTAATGGGGAAAACTGAATCATAGTATTATATAAGTTAGGAATTTTGATGAACAAGGGATGGAGTGTATGAAGAAAACATACTTGAAATATATTTTGTTGTTGGTGTTGTTTCATTCCTGAAGTTGAATCTTTGGATGTGAGATACAACTGGACATCTACAGACTGATATCATTACTGGTATTATTGTTTTGGATATATTATATATTTCAGCAACTTATCTTCTATCTTAATATTATACAGTATGCTTTGCTATACTTGTATTTAATTACAACTTTCACTTTGTCAGCTCAATATCGCATTTTGAATAAATATATCATTATGATTGTGTTTATTAGTATTTTTACTATAAACTTAAGCTATAATGATGTACACTTATGTCTGTTAAAAATATCATTTGTATTTTTACAGTGATTTTATATTAGACGTCTTCTTTTGATTCAAATAGCTATGTTGATAATTAATTATTAGTTAATTTCAGAAAACTAAAATAATTGTTTATTTTCAGTTTTTCTGTTCAGATATTGTATAACAGAGTGACTTATTATGTATAATTTAAATATTTCTATTTAAATTGTGCACTTTGTCTTTCTGTTCATCTTTTATTAATTAATAATTAATCTAGTATTTAGAAACGCTCTCAGTTGAGATAGGATAGATTGGATAGATAGAATAATTTAGATCAAGTTTTATTTTGATATATTTCAGTTAATAGTTGTTAAATCAATTCGTATAATTTTAGCATACTTTTTTACAAGTCTTTATATTCAGAAAACTCTTCAAAATTTGGAGTCTTTCCTTAAGAAAGCAAACATAAGACAGTTTAGATAGTTGAAACTAATTATAGGATTCATTTAAGTAGAAATAACATTAGGATAGGTTAGATTTTGCTGATTTTAATTTATCCTTAAGAAAAAAATCAGCTGGTAGCAGGACCATAACCTGCGAGGTTTTGTTAAATTTAAACACACCGGACGCTGCTTTAAGCTGATTGTGTGGGCAAAACCTCCTTGTTGGCCTAGGTCAGAAAATCAGGCCAACAGTTCTGTACTTGACTTGAACATCATAACTGAGCTTAGGGGGTAAAGGAGGAACAAACAGACTTGCAGAGATAGCTAGGGAATCAACCGGGTGATTCAAAGCCCTAGGAATATATGACAGTTCAAAAAACATAAAGGAGTCTCTGAGTTTCCATACCTCATCCCTGTAGGCATTCAGTATGATATTTTTTGTCTAAAACATATTGTTGACCTACTGTATGATGAGGTCTACACCTCCAAAAATCTTCATGCACATGATCCCCATCTCCTTGGCAGCTTTCACTCCTAGTAGCAAGGCTTCATATTCTGCTATGTTGTTAGTCATTTTAAAATCAAGCTTATA
This sequence comes from Pseudotsuga menziesii, assembly GCA_001517045.1. Taxonomy (NCBI): domain Eukaryota; kingdom Viridiplantae; phylum Streptophyta; class Pinopsida; order Pinales; family Pinaceae; genus Pseudotsuga; species Pseudotsuga menziesii. Next base: position 85,342 of record LPNX010922014.1, on the reverse strand, counting down.
AGACAGGTGGATGTTTTCCTTAGATGGGGATATCAATACTACACCTGCACCTGCTGAGCTTTGAGTGCTATCCCCTTCGAAATACATGGTCCAAATTGATGTGGTTACTTCTTCGGGATGCTGACAAGTGGGCTTAGTGAGATGGACTAATGTCTATTGAGAATCATCTATTTGCAAACTGCAAGACCCAAAATCAGTGTGCACTGCATAGATGGGGTGATTTACTGAGTTTCTATCCTTACTTATAATGTATGCTAGCTGATTTTCCCTATATAACCTCTTAGTATCTCCTCCAAACATGGTAATGGTGGCATATGTGAGATCCATCTGAAGGGTGCCACCTAGTCTTTTGCTCCATGACTGAGACAGCAAGAGGACAAATTTTGGAGGGATATCAGCCACTACAATGTCCATCATGATGCTTTTCGAAGGTAGTTGAGTTAGGTTCACAATAAGGTCTTTGATGAGGCCCAAGTAGTTGACCTTCCTTGAGTTGAAGGAGAATAAATCATGGTATGGCTTGGTGATGTTGAGGCCAAGCTCATCCATCACAACCTTTGGTATTAGGTTATGAGAGGCTCCTAAATCCAGCAAACAGTTATGGAGGATTTTATCATGGATATTCAAGGATATGTAGAATGGTGGGCATGAGTCCTTTAGGTCTTCAATCATGGGGCCCAGGGTTACAACAAGCGTGTCATCTTGCAGGTTCACAAAGTCAGGGTCAATGTGCACCTTGGGCTGAAGGGAATTCAGAATGGAGGACTTAATTGCATCATTCTTCATTAGCTCAATTAAAGGGAAAGGGATTTTCAATTTTTGAATTTCATACTCAAGGTTGAAAGAATAATGCAGCCTATATGGAAAAAATACCTCATGAGCTGTAGGTTTGAGTTGGATCTGATCAGGTATGGCTGAAGGTGCTGGTTCCTTCAATGCTTTGGATGTGATAGCCACCTTCTTTGGTAAAACAATGACCTTTCTAGCTGGTGCAGCAGGCTGCTTGATAGGTACAGCATTATTCTTGAGAGGAGCAACCAACGTAGACCTCATATTGTAATCTCCCTGAACATCAGCCTGATAGATAGCCTCTTCGGTGATCTGTTCATCAATTACGGCTTCCTCATATTCTGCCTATGTCAGAAAAGAACATTCCACCTCATCCTCCATGCAGTGGATATTGTCTTCATCTTATCCTTCTTCTTCAATGAATTCTAGCTCTTCTTCTAATACAACATTTTGAAATGTATCTCTTATCCTCTGATCTTCCCCTTGATTCCTCTCCCTTCTGAGAATCTGAACTGGGGGGTTTCCTCTTCTATAAGGAACAAAATTTGGGTTTTGAGGAGCAAAGTCACCTGGGCCTTTACCCCCTCACAGGTAGATGTCCTTGGTCCTTCAATTTAGACATTTCAGTAGTTAGGTTATCTAACAATTTCATCATTTTGTCAATCTTGTTCTCTGATGCAGAAGCCCCACTAGGGTCTGCTGGTTGCTTCTTCCTATCTATATTCCCTTTGACCTTCTGAGATGCTAGAATGTTTGACTCTACCTCCAGGGCATCATCCTGCATGAGTGATAAGGAGAAAGACCTCCTTTCTCTAAGAAGTAGACAGAAGTCAGAGTCAAAGCCATTTTCATAAGTTATCCTAGCTAAGGTATCAGTGGGCTCAATTTTAGTAGGGATCTTGTTGTACATATTGTTGAATCTCTTGGTAAAGTTAGAGATAGACTCCCCATTTTGTCTTTTCAGGTTGTTGAAATCTGTGATATAGTAGAGGTGATCTCTGCTTTCTCCCCAATTCTTTAGGAAAATGTCATCTAGGGCCTATATTTCTGCCACTGATCCAGCAGGTAGTTCCTTAAACCACTTCCTAGCCTATTCATCTAGGCTTTGCACAAAAACCCTAGTCCATACATCTTCTTGCTCTATGTTAATATTTTCAGCATAGTTGAAAAATGCCTCTATATGTTCTTCAGTAGTGAAATCCCCTTCCCCTGTAAACTTAGGCATATACTTGACATAATCCCTAGTAGGCATGGCTGCGAGGGGATTTGAAAAAATTATGGGTGCAAACCTAGCTGCCAAGATCGTTTCCATCTTGGTCAATTGAGGGGTAGCCATATTGGAAATGGGTATGGACAGGGTTGAGGAAAGCAGCACTGATGGAGATACTTGCTAAGAAGGTGGTGGTATACTTATATTAGTGGAGTCGCCAAGGATTGGATCTTCACAAGAAGTAGTGCTTGAAGATGCCCAACCCCTAGATTTTTCTAATATATCTAAAAATTCCTGAGAATTAGGAATTTCAGCAGAAGAAATAATAGCAGAAATATTTCTTGAGATACCTGATGTAGCTTTGTGTGCAACACTATGGGTCTGTCTTAGTAAATCCCTAGCTCTTCTCAAAATTACTTCTAGATCCGAAACTGGTGTTGCTAGTGGCCCCTTAAGGTTTTCTCTAGTACTTGGTCTTCTTGAAGCCACCTTATATCAATGGAGTCACCAGATAGATGATTACAACCATAATAGTGTCCAATATTTGTCTATCATCAAAGCATGGATCTATGTTGTCTCCCAGGGAAGCTGAGCTTCAATCTCCTCTCCCCGGCAACAACTCCAATTTGTTAAAAACTCCAGGAAACGCCTCTAGGTTGTAGCTCGATGATGCCTGGTAACTTAGAATGTTTGTAGGGTTTTCTGATATGGATCAAGTCAATTGACCTATATAACCTTTCCAGTCTTAAGGCATGCATAAAACTCACTCAATTACAAGGCTTTTAGTTACAATTGCTCAAAAATTGACAATAAGGTGCAAGGATGAAGAACTCATCAGGCTGGCATATTTACATACAAAACACATGCATATAAATGGCTAAATCATGATAAGAATGGTGCTTATAAATAAAATTGCACTAACAAACCAATAGGATGATAGCTATCGGCTATTAATCAATCTGAAAATGACCTAAATACACATTCAGGCATAAGTACAGTAAAGAAAGGGATGATGGATGAACAAATCATAACAAAAGAGCTTATATTCATAAAGAGTAAAATGAGAAGCTGAAAGCATAATAGGCTTATAAATCCCCGAAGTTGAACCCTTATTATAAAATCGATCTTAGGCTTTACAACATTTTACAAAATGGATAGATCCTAAAACTTGGATCTATTTTTTACAAAAATAATCAAAAGTAACAGTTTTTGCAAATTAGGGTTTGAAACCCTACATAACTACTTGTCTAACTATAATGAAGATTTAGTTCACTAACTGAACATTAAATAACTGAAGTAGTCGCTAATGATCATTGTTGCTGGTCCAATGTTAGTTAACCCAGTAATTTCTCCTTGAAAATTTGGGTTGATGAATTTATGGCATTTTTTTGTCATAATAGATCTAACATACCCTTTTTGATACTTCTGTCAGCACCTTTTATCTTTAACTTATGCCCTTGAGTCATCTGTAGTCACCAAAATCCGGTTCTGTCTGTCAAAAAATTGCTTTTAAACCTCCGTCTGCTTTCAGTGGTTAAGCGGCTAGTCTATCAGAACTTTTAACTATCGAAAGGAGGAACTTTCGACGGCTAACGGATTGCTCCAGTGCCCACTTAACCACCGAAATCCCTATTTCACAAAATTTATTAGGTTTCGCTCAAAAATGCTTTTCCAGGCCTGTTTGCTAAGCCTTATTCTTCTGAGGGATTCGTGTTTGGAGTGTTTGTTGGACACTAGCTTGTTTCAAGAGGCTAGAGACTGATGGTTGCTTCAGCTAGGGTTGATAAGGCAAGGTGGTTGCTAGGGTTTGTTTTTTCTTCTTTCAATTGTAGCCTTTGGAGCCTCACCATCCTGAGTAACCTGGTATTGTCCTTCAGCTACCTAGTGTTCTGCCTTTTCAAGAAGATGTATCTCTCTCTCTGCTCCATGTAGGACTTGTGTAATAGCTTGTTTCTTCTAGTCAATATTTCATTGTTTCTCTTTAGTTCTCTTTCCAAGACCTCCATTTCATAAACCTGCCTTAGTAGATGATTGATCTTTTGACTTCTAGGTTTGCTGGAGGAAGCCCTTTCAACTAGTTATTCTTGTTCCTATGGTGTGGGGAATGGAAATGCTTCAGTAAATGGAACAATTTGTAGAGATAGGGCTGCATCATCTCCTTGTTCTTCCTTACAATCTGAATAAGGTAGGTTTAAGACATTCTTCTGGTGTTCTTTTTCCCTCTGACCTTTCTCACCGAAGTTCAAATTCCTTTTTTCCTTCTTGGTTTCGAAGGAGGAGGGAGGTTGTTCAGTTGCTGCAATTGGGGAAATGGCCCTCCTCCTTCTTCTCCCACTCCTTGGAGTGTTGGATTTCTTGGTAGGATATTTCCCTTTCTCCTCTGGCTTAAGGCCTTTCTTAAAGCCATTCCATAATAGGAAATAGGGCTAAGCAATGGTTCTTTTCTTCAGTGATTCCTGAACCAATAGCTGGATAAGACCGTGGTGGCACAACCTACCAACAATTTTGGATGGTTGGGCTTTCACTTGATGGGCCATCTTCCCTAGACTCATGTGTAAATAAAAGGGTATATTAAGAGGGTTATTACCTGTGAAGTTGTTCATGAGTTTGAAAAGATAGATCATTGCTCTATTGTATATTCCTTCACAGGTCAAATAGACCATAATGGCCTTTAGCAACTGCTGCCAGCTCTCTTCTAGCCATGATGATGGCACACTCTTCTTCCATATCATTCCCCTATGCTCAGGCTTGAGATATGACCTAAACTCCACATCATTGGGTATGGTGGTCTTGAACCACTTCTCTCCAGTGCAAGGGATTTCAGTCACCTCTGAGATTAGTGCTTCATCTATGAGAAATTCCTCCCTTCCTATGACTGCTTTTGAACCATAAAATGATAGGGAGAAATATTCAACCACCTGCTGATGAAAACCCTGTATTTTTTCACAATATTTGTAGCAGCCTAGCTCCTAGAATAATCTACAAATATCTGGATGGGTCTCTAAATAACTGACATCACCTAGCTCCTGTCTGAGAGTTGGTCCACTTTTATTCATCCTGAAGGGTGTATCTCCTGGGTACATGCAAAACATCCTTTAGACTTTGTATACAATGTGCTTCAGTGAGCTACTCCTTTAGAGCTCGTTTTTCTGGTGAGAACAATGCTAATTTTGAAAATGAAATTCGATGGGGTCCCAAGGCACTGATTATGAGGGATTTCTATCTTTTATGGAAGCTAAGGTCACCAAAATGATGATAGCATCTCAATCCTTGAGATCTCTTTTCCCATATCTCCATAACTTGCTTCATCCAGAGCATTCGATGGCTATTTGATGGTCTTTAGGACTGGTGGAGGGAAAATGGAAGCTTGGCAGTTAGATCAGTTTGTGCTACTTGCCTAACGACCCTTTTCATTCATTTCCCATGCAGTCTCATAGCTCCAAGTCTTTTCGGTGGGTAATCATGCTCTAAAATGTCCTTTTGCTTTGCTGATGGGGTTGGATGTGACAGTTCCCAACCATTTCCCTATTTTGGCCTTTTGGTGGTTTAGATCCTCCGTGATTTTGTCAGTTAACCACCGAAACGCTGGATTTTGGTAGCTAATTTAAACATGATCTTTCTTGATTAAGTCATCGTAATCTTTACCCCGTCATTGCAGTGAGGCAGATAGAGACTTTGAAAAACCATTTTTTAACTGCCGATTCAAACCACTAACGAACCCGTCGGCGATCGAAAGCTCTAACCACTAATGCATCAAAAATTTAAACCTGAATGCTGCCACAGTGTCTGCATTTTAAACCACTAACGTCATGATGGTTAAGCATCGGTGATCAGAATCTATAACCCCTAATGCATCGGTGATCGAAACCTCAACCCACTAGACTCTTCGTATTGTCTGTGACATAAAGGACTAAACCTCCGAAACATCGGCGTCATAGAGGACTTATTCTCTGACCGCTGTCAACAATGCTCTTTCGGTGGTTAACACAGATGTCATAACTTTCACCTAAACTGCCGAAAAGGGTTTTCCACTCGATATTTATCTTTCAACATTCGATGGTTAGTGTATATGTTGCACCCCTTTCTAATCTACCGAAAATTACCCTTTTCAGTGGCTAATGAGTTTCTATAGTCTCGCCTAAGCCAACGGAAGTGTCACTTTGACTCTACTTGCTCAAACTGCTTTTGGTGGTTTTCCTTTGGCCCACGTTCAAGTGTTTATCCACCGAAACATAGCCTTTCAGTGGCTAATGAGCTATGATAGTCCTCACCTAAGCCACCAAAAGCTATAACTTGTGAAATTTTCATTAAAATAAAAAACGGAGGCTTTCAAACTGTCAGTGATATTCATATCCTTCATTGCATGAGTTAAATTATTTATATCAAAATAAATTATTTTGGGAGATAACATCTGGCTCCTACTTAGGGATGGGAACCTCCCAGTGAGGTCCCAAGAATCCCAGAACAAAAATGCCTTTCCCTAAAAGCAACTAAGTAACTTAACACTATCATTTGTTCCATTGGGCATGGAGTTTATTCTGAAAGAAAAACAACCTACTATCTACTAATTTACAATAGTAAGGCCTCAGAGCCTCAAATAAAATAGAGTTTCAAGAACTGCCTATTCATTGGGCCATCAAATACCTCTTCACTTTCTGGATTCTGCAATTTGAAGGTGTTATTCTTATGTACTTGGGCTATCACAAAAGGGCCAATCCAGAAAGAGTTGAATTTTCCATGTTTTCCCTCGTCCTGTCTGACAACATCCCACTTGAGGACCCAATCTCCGACCTGGAAGTTGTCTACTTTTTCTCTTTTGTCAAACATGCCCTTTATCCTCTGTTGATGAGCTTCTTATTTTCCTACAACTTGCTCCCTTATTTGTTGTAACTCCACCAAATCCATCATCCTTCTCACCATATCATTTGGTTCATCTTCCTCTTCATGAAAGAACTTTGCCACTGGAAGGATGAGCTGGATAGGAAAAATGGCCTTAGTGCCATAAACTAGCTTGAATGGAGAAGTCCCTATGGATCATTTTTATGTTACCCTATGAGCCCATAAAGAAAACTTAAGCTTTGAATCCCAGCTTTTCTAATTTGTCTCTAGTAGTTTCCTGATGATTCTGACTATGCTTTTGTTAGATGACTCAGCCAGGCCATTGTCTTGGGGATAATAGGATGTGGAGTGCACCAGTTGAATACCGATTGATTCACACATTTTAACTAATGCCCCGGCCTTCAAAGCTGCTGAATTATCAGTTACTAACCTTACTGGGCAGCCAAACCTGCTAAAGATATTCTCATATAAAAATATCATGATGACTTAATGAGTGGCATTCCTGGTGGGTACTGCTTCTATCCATTTGGTAAAGTTGTCAGTGGCTACTAAGATCCATTTATGCTGTCCACTAAAAGATGGATTTATTTCACCTATGAAATCTAGACCCCGTTGTTGGAAAGGCCCATTCACCATAATAGGCCTAAGGGGCAAGGACTTGAGCTACTTCTGCCCTATAAATCTTTGGCATTGGTCACATGCCCTTACAAAAGTGCATACATCAGCAAAGAGGACTGGCCAATAATATCCCGCTCTTAAGATCTTGTGGGCTGTGGTTTTCCAGTAGTGGTGGCCCCCACATGTGCTGGAATGAAAATGATGCATGACCTGCTCTGCTTCCTCTTTATCTAGACACCTTAGTGAAATTCCAGACTGATCTTTCTAGTACCACAATTTTTCAATTATGCAAAACTTAACAGATTTCAACTTAAGAGCTCGTGCTTGGTTAGGAGTGAGATCGGGAGAAACTTCTAATTTTTTTAAAAATTGAATGATACCTGAGTACCACTCACATGAAGATATGTTTTCAGCTGCTGATGGAATGCCATTTTGATCTTGATTTACTTATGTTTTTGCTACTACCATAGTCTGCAGCTTTGATGATTTCACACATGTGAAATTTATTCCCATCAGTTCACAGTTTTCTTTGGCCATGAGTTTGGCCAGACCTAGTCCCTTTACCAGATTGGTGGGTTTCACCTCTATATCAAACTCAATGATTTTGGGAATCCACTTATCTCTCTTCCCATCAATGTTAGGCTGAGTCAAAACATCCTTCACAACAGCTGAAGGGACATATGCAATGACCTTTGCATGGAGAATGTAGATTCTTAAAGTTTTCAAAGATTTTATGAGCATAAGCCTGCTTCTCAATTGGTTCATACTTCAGCTCAGCAACTCTCAGGGTTCTGCTGAAGAATGCAATTGGATGATCAAGGCCCTCATAATTCTTTTGTAATAGTACAGCTGCCACTGTGTCGTAAGATGCAAAAGAGAAAATGTAAAAACATTTGGTGTAGTCAGGACTAACCAGGGTTGGGGACTCCATGATAGCTTTCTTAATGTCTTCAAAAGAGTTTCTTACCTAGTCATCCCACTTTATTTCTGCATCTTTTTTCAGCATGACTGTTATGTGCTTTACTGGCTCGGAGAAATTAGGGATGAACCTCCTGACAAAGTTTATCTTGCCTAAGAAGGACTGAATGTCTCTTTTTTATCTTGGTATTGAAAGCCTTTGGATTTCCTCCACCCTTACCGGATTGATCTTTACACCTTTAGCTGAGACATTGTGGCCTAGGAGATTTCCTTCATTGAGGGAAAACTAGGACTTCTTGGGGTTCAGTGATATTCCATACCTTCTACACTTCATAAATACCTTCCTTAAATGCTAAAATTGGTCATGATGGTTGTGAGAGTAAACTGCTAGGTCATCCAAATATATCAGCACAAACTTATCCTTCAGCCCTACAAAAGCTATGTCCATGGCTCTCTGAAAAGTAGCCCCAGCATTCATTAGCCAAAATGGTAATTTAGCATAGATGAAGGTGCCCCAAGGGGTGGTAAAGGCAGTATTCTCTTGGTAATCCGGGTGCACAACAACTTGGTTGTATCCAGAGAAGCCATCAAGGAAGGACATAACCGTAGCTCCCGAGACTCTCTGCAGCACGTGCTCCATCTTGGGCAGTGGATAGTTGTCTTTCTTGGAACACTTGTTCAAGTTTCTAAAATCCACACACAACCTGATTTCTCCATTTTTCTTTCTTACCAATACTAGGTTTCCGATCCACTTGCAATACCTGAGGGGGGTTATGATCTTGGCTTTGAGGAGCTTGTGGATCTCTTTTTCAATCATTGGTAATAGGAGAGGGATGATGGGTCTTAGCTTCTGTTTGAAAAGAATGGTGTCCTTCTCCAAAGGAATCTTGTGATAGATGATATTGGTGTCACAATTTTTTAGGTCACTATACTCCCATGCAAAAACATTAGCAAAATATTTTATCAGGATGCAAAATTCAGACACCTGACTAGCAGTCATCCCAGTGGATAGATTTATCAATTTTGGATGGCTTTGGATGCCTATGTTTTGCTCTTGGATAGCAGGATCTAGCTCCTTTTTGGTAGGCTTGAAAGGGATGTCATTGTGATCAAACAATTCTTCCAGTGGTACTATACCTCGAGGTATGTAGTTGTTGGGAAATTGGACAATGTTCTGATCTGCCACTTTATCTTTTAACTTGAACTATTTGGATTCCTCCATGTTTAGGTTTTCCTTATCTATGTGTATGTCAAAAAATTCATCTACTAACTGAAGGAATTTACTAAGCTCATCATCATTCTCAAACACCCTCCAAAATTTTACATTATATGGCAAAGATGGTCTGTACTTGACCTGAACATCATAGCTAAGCTTAGGGGGTAAAGGAGGAGCAAACAGACTTGCAGAGATAGCCAGGGAATCATCCAGGTGATTCAAAGCCCTAGGAATATATGACTATTCAAAAAACATAAAGGAGTCTCTGAGTTTCCATACCTCAACCCTGTAGGCCTTCAATCTGATATTTTTTGTCTGAAAAGTGTTGTTGACTTGTTGTATGATGAGGTCTGCATCTCCAAAAATATTCATGCACATGATCCCCATGTCCTTGGAAGCCTTCACTCCTCGCAACAAGGCTTCATATTCTGCTATGTTGTTAGTGGTTTTAAAATCAAGCTTATAAGATAGGTGTATGTTTTCCTTAGATGGGGAGATCAATACTACACCTGCACCTGCTGAGCTTTGGGTGCTTGCCCCATCAAAATACATGGTCCATATTGCTATGGTTACTTCTTCGGGCTGCTGATAGGTGGGCTTAGTGAGATGGATTGATATCTACTGAGAATCATCTATTTGTAAAATGCAAGACCCAAAATCAATGTCCAATGTATATATGGGGTGATTCACTGAGTTGTTGTCCTTACTTATAATGTATTCCAGTTGATTTTCCCTATACAACCTCTTAGTCTCTCCTCCAAACATGGGAATGGTTGCATATGTGAGATCCATATGAAGGTTTCCACCTAGTCTTTTGCTCCATGACCAAGACAGCAAGAGGCCAAATTTTGGAAGGATATCAGCCACTACAATGTCCATCGTGATGCTTTTCGAAGGTAGCTGAGTTAGGTTCACAACAAGGTATTTGATGAGGCCAAAGCACTTGACCTTCCTGGAGTCGAAGGAGAATAAATCATGGTAGGTCTTGGTGATGCTGAGGCCAAGCTCATCCATCACAGCCTTTGGCATTAGGTTATGAGAGGCTCCTGAATCCAGCAGACAGTTATGGAGGATTTTACCATGGATATTCAAGGATATGTAGAATGGTGGGCATGAGTCCTTTAGGTCTTCAATCATGGGGCCCAAGGTTACAATAGGCTTGTCATCTTGCAGGTTCACAAATTCAGTGTCAATGTACACCTTGGGCTGAAGGGAATTCAGAATGGAGGACTTGAATGCATCATTATTCATTAGCTCAATTAAAGGGAAAGGGATTTTAAATTTTTGAATTTCAGACTCAAGGTTGAAAGAATAATGCATCCTATATAGAAACCTTACCTCATGAACTGTAGGTTTCAGTTGGATCTGATCATGTATGGCTGAAGGTGTTGGTTTCTGCAATGCTTTGGATGTGACTGCCACCTTCTTTGGTAAAACAATGACCTTTCTAGTTGGTGCAATAGGCTACTTGATAGGTACAACATTATTCTTGAGAGAAGCAACAAGCCTAGACCTCATATTGTAACCTCCCTGACCATCAGGCTGATAGACAACCTCTTCAGTGATCTGCTCATCAATTAGGGCTTCCTCATATTCTACCTATGTCAGAAAAGTACAGTCCACCTCATCCTCCATGCAGTGGATACTATCTTCATCTTCTCCTTCTTCTTCAATAAATTCTGGCTCTTCTTCTAATACAACATTTTGAAATGGATCTCTTATCCTCTGATCTTCCCCTTGATTCCTCTCCCTTCTGAGAATCTGAACTGGGGGGTTTCCTCTTCTTTAAGGAACAAAATTTGGGTTTTGAGGAGCAAAGTCACTTGGCCCTTTACCCCTCATAGGTAGATGTCCTTGGTCCTTCAATTTAGACATTTCAGCAGTCAGGTTATCTAATATTTTGGTCCTTTTGTCAACTTGTTCTCTAATGCAGAAGCCCCACTAGGTTCTGTTGGCTGCTTCTTCCTATCTATCTTCCCTTTGACCTTCTGAAATTCCAGAATGTTTGACTCTACCTCCAGGGAAGCATCCTACATGAGTGATAAGGAGGCAGACCTCCTTTCTCTAATAAGTAGACAGAAGTCAGAGTCAAAGGCATTTTCATAAGTTATCCTAGCTGAGGTACCAATGGGATTGATTTCAATAGGGATCTTGTTGTACATATTGTTGAATCTCTTAGTAAAGTTGGAGACAGACTCCCCTTTTTCTCTTTTCAGGTTGTTGAATTATATGATATAGTAGAAGTGGGATCTCCTTTCTCCCCAATGCTTTAGGAAAATTTCATCTAGGGCCTCTATGCCTGCCACTGATCTAGCATGAAGTTCCTTAAATCACTTCCTAGCTTGGCCATCTAGGCTTTGCAGAAAAATCCTAGTCCATACCTCTTCCTGCTCTATGTTAATATTTTCAGCACAACTGTAAAATGCCTCTAGATGTTCTTCAGCAGTGAAATCCCTTCCCCTGTAAACTTAGGCATATACTTGAGATAATCCCCAATCGGCATGGCTGGGAGGGGATTTCGCAAAATTAGGGGTCCATACCTAGCTACCAAGATCCTTTCCATCTTGGTCAATTGAGGGGCAACCATATTGGAAATGGGTATGGACAGGGTTGAGTTAAGCAGCACTGATGGAGATACTTGCTGAGAAGGTGGTGGTATACTTATCCCAGTGGAGTCACCAGGGATTGGATATTCACAAGAAGCAGTGCTTGAAGATGCCCAAACCCTAGATTTTTCTGATGTATCTAAAAATTCCTAAGAATTAAGAATTTCAGCAGAAGAAATAATAGCAGAAATATTTCTTTAAATACATGAAGGCGGCTTTGTGTGCAGCACTGCTGGTCTATCTTAGTAAATCCCTAGCTCTTCTAAAAATTTATTCTGGATCTAAAAATGGTGTTGTTGGTGGCCCCTTAGGGTTTTCTCTGGTACTTGGTCTTCTTGAAGCCACCTTATATCAATGGAGTCTCTAGATAGATGATTACAACCATAATAGTGTCCAATATTTTTCTATCATCAAAGCATGGATCTATGTCATCTCCGAGGGAAGCTGAGCTTCAGTCTCCTCTCCCCAGCAATGGCGCCAATTTGTTAACACTCCAAGAAACTCCTCTAGGTTGTAGCCCGAGGATGCCTGGTAACTTACAATGTTTTTAGGGTTTTCTGATATGGATCAAGTCAGTTGACCTATATAACCTTTCCACTCTCAAGGCATGCATAAAACTCACTCAATTACAAGGCTTTTAGTTACAATTGCTCAGAATTTGACAATAAGGTGCAGGGATGAAGAACTCATCATGTGTAATGTCCCCGGTTTTGACCCCATTTGCATGATGTATATATTGTCATTAATCGTGGTGAGGAGCTCAAGGCAAAAGCCCCACCATCGATTTGGTTGTGTGTGTGTTTCGGCAATGGGGATAGTTCCCGATGGTTTATCGTGCCATTTGGCACATTATAATTCGGCATCATGTAAATATGCACATCAATTAAAACAAAAACCACAACCAACTACGGCAGTGCAACGTTGAATGAAAAGGGCATCATTCCAAAGGATAAGGGGTGGGGAATGTCAAACCTTGGTTTATGGGGGAAAAACCCATGTTTTGCCACCTTTCTTGTTTCACCAACCTCTTCAATGGCTTGGTTTTGTTTGTTGGGGGCAGTTATGGCTGGTGGTTGAGGCAGTTATTGCCTTTGGGAGTGGGGTGGCAGGACTATCAGTCCCTTTTCCACCTGCCCACTCCACCCACGACTGCCTTCACTCCACTCTCCCTCGACTCCCTTCTTGCCATTCTTCCCTGGTCGGTTCATCTCCTCACACGCCTGGTCTTCACCTTCATGATTATGGTCTATTCATTCCCTCCATGGTCGGTTCTTCCTTACGTTGGTCGGTCGATTCACGCACACAGGCTGGGATCCTCACGCAGAGAGGCATTCTGTTCATCCTCACGCACCAGTCACGGGTCTTCTCTGGTTGTGTACGCAGCGAGCAGGTGAAACGGCCTCAAGGGCCTGATTTCCACTGGTATGTGTCATAGCCATGGCTTTAATCCACGTTTTATGCTTGCTGTTGGTTTCACCCATGATTTGGGTTGCTGTTGTGTTTTCCCCATGATGTTTGGGGACTGTTGAGAGTATGATTTCTATTTCCACTTCAGACTGTGCATGTGTGCATTCATGCTTTTCCTGGGCTGTGTCTTTTCCTTTACACACAGACTGTGAGTTGTTCTGTCCCCACTTTTCTGTCTGTATCCTTTAGTGTTTACATTGAGGATTGTGTGTGCTGTGGGCTATTGATTTCCAATATGTTGGCTGAGTTTCCCTGTTTTGGAATGTGGATTGCTACTATCATTCATTGTGTGTTTGTGGCTGCTGGAGTACCCTGATTTTGGGTTGTAGCTGAGTTGTTTTGGCCACGTTAGGGCCAAGAACAACTCTGTGTTTCCTTGCAGGCTTGAGTTGTGTCTCACCTTTCATTTGGGACTGTCACCGGTTGTCTTTGCCTTCTTCACAGGGCTGTGAAGGGATTGTTTTGCTGCGTGTAAGTAGTGGTTGGTCTTTGGACTGTGCTGGCTTGACCGGTTATTGATGGCCTGATAAACCCAGCGGTGTTGGTTTGGCTGATGGTGTCCCTCGGCTATGTGTAAGCCTACGTTGACCCTTATCCTTGGAGGAATCATGCCCATCTCGGGGGTGGCAGCGTTGCTGAGAGATTGATGAGCACGCTGGCCTATGGTTGGGTGGAACGTTGCAGCGACCTAGTTGGTTGCGGGTGAATTCTTCATTAAAATATAAGTGCTACTGTTATCCCATCTCTGCAAATTATATCTATTGTTTTACGAGCTATGATGAACATGTGAATGCTGGAATGTGTGTTGCTTCCGCTGAATTGTTGAGTGATTATGTACTCTGGTATGTTTATGCATCTTTGTATGATGGATTATGCATCCTACTATGCATTATGTTTAAGTTTCTTATTTCAACACTGATTTATCCATGTTTATGTTCATGGGGCTATTTTCCCGGTTGTTTGCTTATGGTGTTCGTCACGTCCTCTTCGCCGGTCGGATAAGGGATGGGGATGTGACAGTATGGTATCAGAGCCCAAGGTTGCAACAATGGGCCTCTATGGGCCAAGAAGGTGCAGTGATAGACGCAGAACTTCTTCCTACCCAGCAGAAATCAGATTGGAAATTTCAAGAAAATCGCCTAAGTGTTAGACAGTCGGAGGAGTAAATGAAATTTACTTCCGCTGTGTCGGAAGGATTAGTGAAATGGACTTCCGTCATTGTGGAAGGCTAGGCGGAAGCGCGTCCGACGGAGCACAGTCGGGGGAAAATTTTGGGAAACTTTCTAAGTGTCCGGTGTCCATCGGAAGAAAATAGTGGATCGACGTCCGTCGTTGCGGATAAAGAAGCAACTAAGCGTCTGACGGGAAAGTGGTCCGACTGCCGACATGTGTTATATTTGGCAGAAAGAAGAAAGACAAAATTTTGAAAATTTTTGTCTAAGTGTTCCCCAATTGGAAGAGTTGGCGAAGTTAACTTCCGTCGTTGCGAAAGAGTTAAAGAAGTGGACTTCTGTCGTTACGGATGGCAAAGCAACTACGCACCCGATGGAAAAGTCCTCCGATCGTCGACGTCGTCAAGGAGGTTAAGGGCTCGAAATCGTTGACTGTCGAAGGAAGAAAGTGCTCATGCGCCCACCATTGCGGAAGCGAAAGCATTACGTCTTCCGACTAGAAAGACCGCCGACAGCCTACGCGGTAAAATAAAGTTTGAAATTTTTCTAAGTAACGAAAATATTAGCCACCGGAAGAAGAAAGTGATTGAGCGTTCGCCGTTGCGGAAGTCTAAACAAGTAGGCGTCCAACGAAAAAGTCTTCCGATCACTGACAGAGGTTAAGACTGCCACCAGAAGAAGAAAGGGTTCTGCGTTTCGTCGTTGTGGCTGCAGAAGGGATTCTGTCATCGATTCTGCGAAAGAACTTAACGTTGGACAGTCCGTCCCTGCGGCTGTCGGAAAGACTAAGTCGTCTGATGGGCAAGTTCTCTGATGCCATGAAGAAAGTTTTTCGAGCATCCGCAGTTGCAGAAGCCAAAGCCATTTGGCTTTCGATGTAAAATCTCTCCGATGCCGATCAGGTTGGACCGTCGATCGAAAGATGCATGGAGTTGGTGGGCTGCCGTTGCGGCTGTTGATGAACTATTTCGCCGACGGAAATAAGGATGATGGAGCCGATCAAGCGTCAGAAGAAAGAAGGAAGTCGGTTTTGAAAATCGACTAAGTATAGAAAACGTAGGCCAGGTTGAAGAAAAATGGCTCCAAGAGCCGTCGTTGAGGAAGAAAAATGGCTCCGAGAGCCGCCGTTGCGGAAGAAAAATGGCTCCGAGGGCCGCCGTTGCGGAAGAAAAATGGCTCTAAGAGCCGCCGTTGTGGAAGAAAATGGCTCCGAGAGCCACCATTGTAGAAGGATTAGTGGTTTGAGTGCCAATTCTGTGGATGGATAATTGGAATAAGACCTGATTAAACAAAGGAAAAATTGAGTTTTTCCAAGGGGATTTCTCAGTGGTTTTCAGTGGGATTTCCAGCAGATTTCAACTGCCTTCCAGTGGGATTTTTGACTCTTTCTCAGTGAGATTACAGGGATGAAAAGGAGAAAAAGAGGCAGCAATCTTATGCGCCAGATTGCACAAAAACCAATGATTTACAAAAAAAATGAGGGTGTTTCCCCCTTGACCCCCGTCATCCTCTGAGACAATCGTTCTTATGAAAGGAAAATTATATGTATTGGGAAAATTAGTCAAACCCAGAATTCATAAAAGATGAATGGTGCATCAGAAATGAGGTGGCTGAAGCTAGCATTCTGGACCAAAATACAGTTGTGTGTTTTGCCTGAGATTTGGTGAAAGTCTTCACTCTTAGAAGTGGTGTGGTTTTTACACCCGAGATTGGAATGAAGCATGTGGACAGGCGTTGGAAAGCCTATCCGGTAGGGAACAAGGATAAGTAACAAGGATCTAAGCATGGAGCAGGAAAGTGCTAATGATGGCCGCTGCTGTCAAATGGACAAATCTGGACAGTTGCATGCCCAGGGGTAGCCAGGACTATGCAGTCAACCAACTGTTGCATGGAAGAGGAATTCCATGCAAGGATGAGGGATTTGAAAAAGGGAAGTTTTCCTTAAAACCCTGTATTGCTAACTATGTTACATTTCCTAATTTATATGCATGAAATGCATGAGGATACGTGTTGTATACATAGGATATTAAAAATCATATATTTATAATGAACCACTAATGATAATCATTGCTTTGATGTTGGCATTAGTGGGAAAACCACTGATGACATGGACCTGGATGACTATGTTGCTGAATCTGATGAATGTGACTAGCAACCCTCTGGAGAAAGGGATAAAGCAACAACTCCATAGCAAAAGTTGGTGAGCAAAATTCTGCAATCTCTTACAAGGACCAACCAAATTGGTCATGTTAAGGGTGTAAGTATGACCCATGCAAGTAAGAGTTTGCTTATGACAATTCCATGGATTGGTAAAGGTGAGATACCTTATACCATGAGAATCTTGGAATGTAGAAAGGTGTCATGCCTATATATGTTGATGACATTGATTATAGTAATGCATCCTATATGAAGTGGACAGGGTTAGGCCATGCATGGTATGTTGAATGCATCGAGATGAATGCATGTGATATTATGAATGACTAATGACTGAAATGATGAATTGATGACAATTCAGGAGCTATTTCAAAGGTTGTTATGAATGCAGGATAGTCATGATCAATTGACTACCAGAAATGCTCTATGGAAGAGCAAGGGGGTATGAATGATACGCTTGTGAAGTAAGGAGTATCTAAAACTTTCATCTAATTGCATGAATGTTGTGACTATACCTTGCAATGTTAGTATGATAATGATTGCAGGAAATAAAAGAGTTTTGGCATATATTGATGTGACTAACAGCTAGAAGTATTTGAATTTTATAAATTCTGAAAATGCTTCAGTGATGGTTGTAGCAATAAAAAGGTTATATGCATCCAAACTTACCAAGTGTTTGGTTGATTGAAGCTCATGTTTCAGGTATATTATTTCGGGCATGGCAGTGAGAGGTAAGACCCTGACCAATGCCAGAATATACCATGTGAAAGAGCATATTAAATTTGAATTGTGAATTTCAAATTTAAGGAATTGCTAACAACTATTAGTCACTAATAGCTTGCATAAGCTTGTTTTTGGATGTTGAAGCTTATGTTTCAGGTAGATTATTTCGGTCATGGCAGTGAGAGGTAGATTATTCGAGCATGGCAATGAGAGGTAAGACCCTGACCAATGCCAGAATCTACCATGTGAAAGAGCTTATTAAATTTGAATTGTGAATTTCAAATTTAAGGAATTGCTGACAACTATTAGTCACTACTAGCTTGCATAATCTTGTGTTTGGATGTTGAATCTTATGTTTCAGGTATATTATTCGAGCATGGTAGTGAGAGGTAAGACCCTGACCAATGCCAAAATCTACCATGTGAAAAAGCTTATTAAATTTGAATTGTGAATTTCAAATTTAGGAAATTGCTAACAACTACTAGTCACTACTGGCTTGCATAAGCTTGTGTTTGGATGTTGAAGCTTATGTTTCAGGTAGATTATTTCAAGCATGGTAGTGAGAGGTAAGACCCTGACCAATGCCAGAATCTACCATGTGAAAAAGCTTATTAAATTTGAATTGTGAATTTCAAATTTAGGAAATTGCTAACAACTACTAGTCACTACTGGCTTGCATAAGCTTGTGTTTGGATGTTTGAAGCTTATGTTTCAGGTAGATTACTTTGGGCATGGCAGTGAGAGGAAAGATCTTGACCAATGCCATAATCTACCATATGATATGCATAATAGGTTGTTAAAAATTCGAATTGTGAATTTCGGATTTGAGAAATTGCTGACAACCACTAGCCATTGTTGGCTTGCATAAGATTGTGTTTGGTTGATTGAAACTCATGTTTCAGGTAGATTATTTGAGCATGGCAGTGAGAGGTAAGACCCTGACCAATGCCAGAATCTACCATGTGAAAGGACCAAACTTTATGAGAAGAGTCTCATAGTTGTAAAAGTAGTTGGTATGCATAATGGATTGTCAAATTCGAATTGTGAATTTCGGATTTAAGAATTGCTGACGACTACTAATCACTGTTGGCTTGTGTAAGATTGTGTCAGGAGGGACGCATGGTAAGTGGGTATTCATGCTATGATAGTAAGCATAAAATTGTAATGGGCATAGTAGTGTTGCTTACAATAAACCCACAATTGAACAAGTCGATTTCTGTAGTAGATAGAATTGCAAATTCCTAATGAATTTGATTTCTAATGTCATTGCTTGGTTATGGAACAATCAATTTGGATTGTAGTATCAGGTAATGATTGACTGTTTGGCTATTTGATGAATGTGTCAGGGGTACACACTGCATGAAGATCATGCGTGATGACCTGCAAGAGCCAAACGTCATGGGAAGGTTTTCCCTTGAAAATGGGTTTCGGGTGAAACGCCATTAGACATTTTGAAATGTCTCATTTGCACTGCATGTTTGGTAAATAACATGAGTGAGATGGTATGGGTTATGTCGGTAAGACATGTGTGAATGTGAAATATAAAAAGGATATTGGGGTGGCTAACTGAGGGACTGTTAAGGAGCCTCCATTCCTCCTTAACAAAGGCATACTGCGACGACAAATGGATAAGTGTTATGTGACCCTTGCTAAGAATATGCATGTTTAATTGTTAAATTCCATATGCAGAACATGTTTGATTTTATTTCCATGATGACCAATTGCTTGAGTATGCATAGGGCCTACAGGACACACACCGGAGAAGAGTGCACACTTTTCCGTTGTTGAGTCATGAAAGGGTTGTCAATATTGATTACACTCTAAGGAGTGGACGCACTCTTGGTGTCTCAATACTTGATAGTGAATGATGAGAAATGTGATTACAGTTTTTGAGCAATAACGCTGACGAGTTTGCTTGTATTGCTTGTGTTTCTTGTTCTTAACAAGCTAAAGGTAAAGGTAAAGGTAAAATGGTAAATGGTTGTTGTGAGGGGTTGCGAAGTAAGGGTTATTGTTGATATAAGTGTATGTTGATATAAGTGTATGGTGGTATAAGTGTATGATGGGCTGTGATATGCCTGAGGATCCATAGTAGATCCTAGACCTAGAAACGGTCATGATAAAGTTCCAAGCCCAGTCGACATGAGAATGTACTGGCTGGACATTAAATATTTGATGTTGTGGATTAGCCGGCGTGCTGACCTAACATCTAAGTCCATAGGCGATCCCAAGGCTTGCAAGGCAAAGCAGGATCCTGTGGACGAACGAGGGAATGCACAATACAGATAAGTATTGGATTATTTTGCTTATGAATATACATGTGTATATGATTGGTTATGATGTTTATCTCTAGAGCAAGATAAAACTGATGTGAATAAACTAAACATGTGAATTTATTCAATGTTTGGATATAGGTATCGCTGGGAGCGAGGACCATGAGAGCATCCTAGGGGTGCATGTGGACATGTGACTGTCCTGGAAAGCTTGGAATGAGCGGTAATGAAAAAGTTGCTAGTAAGAAGGGGGAGTCCTAGCAGCCAAGACAAACCATGTGGAGAGACTCCATGGTTTAGAGGTCTAGAATAGACCAAAGACACTAAGTGTCATGACCAAGAGAGATTGGTCCAGCATTCACGGTGAAGTGAAAGAGGCTGAGAGCATGAAAAGCCACAATGATGGTGTGGGTTCTAGGATGGAACAAAATAAAGAGGGGAAAAACTCTTACTGCTCTCTCTTGCCTTTTGATTATATATATACATATACATTTATGCATTGTGAAAACAAAGGATTGTTTAATGCATGTATGATTGAAATGAAATGTGTGTATTTTCTTAAAGTAAATTGTGAATGTTGGAATGGTTAATTCCCTACCCAAGAATGGACATGAATGAGCCCGTGTGCCTGTTGGGAAGGCATGAAAAATATGAAAGTCTCCTTGATGAGGCTTGGACTGTCATGCCAATTGGGTAATTAACTGACTAATTTTAATGTCTATATTATGCTTGGTCTGATAGAATTTCAATGGTGCATTGCACAGGTGAGAAAGGTGAAACCAGGTGGTGCACATTGATCATGGCAGTAGATCAAAAGTTGTTGGACTTAGCTGGAAGTCTCCTTCAAATGATTGCCAAGACCCAAGAAAATCTTGGGGAGATGCTCAAGATACAGAGAAGGCAGAGTGAAATGAACCACCAGATTTTGTAAGACTCTATTGGTTTGCAAAGGGAGGTGAAAATCCTTCTGGGAGCAATCGGCAAAGGAAAGGAAGGTGGATCAATGATGGGACAATTGTCCAAGCGACCCAATAGGAAATGGTCCAGGCATGAAGACTCAAAGGAAATTGAGCAGGTAAAGATGAAGCAGCCAGTGAGATGCTGGAGATGTAGAGGACATCATTTACGCCGGGACTGCCCAATGAGGGAACATGATGAAGGCAATAGCCACAAAGTTCCTAGACTTCAGGATCAGCTGGAAGCTGAGAACCAGCAGGAGAAGTCCATGGAAGCCGAGGGGCTTGGTCTTGAACGTTCAACATAAATGATTAAACGTGGGACAGATCTGCAATTTTGAAATTTTGATGTGCAATGGTATATGTATTGTATATATGTAATGGAACACCGAGGACGGTGTTATTCCAAGGGGGAGGGGAATTTAATGTCCCCGGTTTTGACCCCGTTTGCATGATGTATATATTGTCATTGATTGTGGTGAGGAACTCAAGGCAAAATCCCCACCATCGATTTGGTTGTGTGTGTGTTTCGGCAATGGGGATAGTTGCCGATGGTTTATCATGCCATTTGGCACATTATAATTCAGCATCATGTAAATACGCACATCAATTAAAACAAAAACCACAACCAGCTGTGGCAGTGCAACATTGAATGAAAAGGGCGTGATTCCAAAGGATAAGGGGTGGGGGATGTCAAACCTTGGTTTATGGGGGGAAAACCCATGTTTTGCCACCTTTCTTGTTTCACCAACCTCTTCAATGGCTTGGTTTTGTTTGTTGGGGGAAGTTATGGCTGGTGGTTGAGGCAGTTATTGCCTTTGGGAGTGGGGTGGAAGGACTGTCAGTCCCTTTTCCACACGCCCACTCCACCCATGACTACCTTCACTCCAATCTCCCTCGACTCCCTTCTTGCCATTCTTCCCTGGTCGGTTCATCTCCTCACACGCCTGGTCTTCACCTTCATGATTATGGTCTGTTCGTTCCCTCCATGGTCGGTTCTTCCTCACGTTGGTTGGTCGATTCGCGCACACAGGCTGGGATCCTCACGTAGAGAGGCATTATGTTCATCCTCACGCACCAGTCGTGGGTCTTCTCTGGTTGTGTACGCAGCGAGCAGGTGAAACAGCCTCGAGGGCCTGATTTCCACTGGTATGTGTCATAGCTGTGGCTTTAATCCACGTTTTATGCTTGCTGTTGGTTTCACCCACAATTTGGGTTACTGTTGTGTTTTCCCCACGATGTTTGGGGATTGTTGAAAGTCTGATTTGGGGACTGATGAGAGTCCGATTTTTGTTTCCACTTCAGACTGTGCATGTGTGCAT
This sequence comes from Pseudotsuga menziesii, assembly GCA_001517045.1. Lineage (NCBI taxonomy): Eukaryota > Viridiplantae > Streptophyta > Pinopsida > Pinales > Pinaceae > Pseudotsuga > Pseudotsuga menziesii. Next base: position 63,079 of record LPNX010922014.1, on the reverse strand, counting down.
CCATGCTTTGCATGGGCTGCATCTTTTCCTTTACGCACAGACTGTGAGTTGTTCTGTCCCCACTTTGCTGTCTGTATCCTCCAGTGTTTACATTGAGGATTGTGTGTGCTGTGGGCTGTTGATTTCCAATTTGTTAGATGAGTTTCCCTGTTTTGGACTGTGGATTGATGCTATCATTCATTGTGTGTTTGTGTCTACTGGAGTACCCTGGTTTTGGGTTGCATCTAAGTTTTTTTGGCCACGTTAGGGCCAAGAACAACTCTGTGTTGCCTTGCAGGCTTGAGCTGTGTCTCACCTTTCATTTGGGACTATCACCGGTTGTCTTTGCCTTCTTCACAAAGCTGTGAAGGGATTGTTTTGTTGTGTGTAAGCAGTGGTTGGTATTCGGACTATGCTGGCTTGACCGGTTGTTGATGGCCTGATAAACCCAACGGTGTTGGTTTGGATAATGGTGTCCCTCGGCTATGTGTAAGCCTGCGTTGACCCTTATCCTTGGAGGAATCATGCCCAGCTCGGGGGTGGCAGCGTTGCTGAGAGATTGATGAGCATGTTGTCCTATGGTTGGCTGGAATGTTGCAGTGACGTAGTTGGTTGTGGGTGAATTCTTCATTAAAATATAAGTGCTACTGTTATCCCATCTCTGCAAATTATATCTATTGTTTTACGAGCTATGATGAACATGTGAATGCTGGAATGTGTGTTGCTTCCGGTGCATTGTTGAGTGATTATATACTCTGGTATGTTTATGCATCTTTGTATGATGGATTATGCATCCTGTTATGCATTATGTTTAAGTTTCTTATTTCAGCGTTGATTTATCCATGTTTATGTTCATGGGGCAGTTTTCCCGGTTGTTTGCTTATGGTGTTCATCGCTTCCTCTTCGTCGGTCGGATAAGGGATGGGGACATGACATCAGGCTGGTAGATTTACATACAAAACACATGCATATAAATGGCTAAATCATGATAAGAATGGCACTTATATGTCAAATTGCACTAACAAACGAATAGGATGACAACTATCAGCTATTAATCAATCTAAAAAATAACCTAAATACACATTCAGGCATAAGTACGGTAAAGAAAGGGATGACGGATGAACAAATATAACAAAAGAGCTTATATTCATAAAGAATAAAATGATAATCTGAAATCATAATAGGCTTATAAATCCCCGAAGTTGAACCCTTATTATAAAATCGATCTTAGGCTTTGTAGCCTTTTACAAAATGGACAGATCCTAAAACTTGGATCTGTTTTCTACAAAAATATTCAAAAGTAACAGTTTCTGTAAATTAGGGTTTGAAACCCTACCTAACTACTTGTCTAACTATAATGAATATTTAGTTCACTGACTGAACATTAAATAACTGAAGTAGTCGCTAATGATCACTACTGCTGGTCCACTGTCACTTAATCCACTGATTTCTCCTTGACAATTTGGGTTGATGACTTTATGGCACTATTTTGTCAAAATAGATCTAACAGACCCTTTTTGATACTTATGTCAGCACCTTTTATCTTTAACTTATGCCCCTGAGCCATTTGCAGTCGCCAAAATCTAGTTATGTCTGTCAAAAACTTGCTTTTAATCCTCCATCTTATTTCGGTGGTTAAGTGGCTAGTCTATAGAAACATTTAACTATTGAAAAGAGGAACTTTCGGTGGCTAACAGATTGCTCTTACACCCGCTCAACCACTGAAGGCCCTATTTCACAAAATTTATTAGGTTTCGCTCAAAAATGCCTTTCCAGGCTTGTTTGCTCAGCCTTCTTCTTCTCAGGGCTTCGTGTTTGGAGTGTTTGTTGGGCCTTGGCTCACTTCAGAAGGATGGATACTGATGGCTTCTTTAGCTAGGGTTGATAACACAAGGTGGCTTCTAGGGTTTTATTTTTCTTCTTTCAACTGCAGCCTTTGGAGCCTCACTATCCTAAGTGACCTGGTATTGTCCTTCAGGTACCTGGTGTTCAGCCTTTTCAAGAAGAGGTATCTCTCTCTCTGGTCCAAGTAGGACTTGTGTAATAGCTTGTTTCTTCTAGTCAATGTTTCATTGTTTCTCTTTAGTTCTCTTTCCAAGACCTCCATTTCATAAACCTGCCTTAGTAGCTGATTAATTTGTTGACTTCTAGGTTTGATGGAGGAAGCCCTTTTAGCTAGTTCTTCTTATTCTTGTGGTGTGGGGAATGGCAATGCTTTAGTAAATGGAAAAATTTGTAGATCTAGGGATGCATCGTCTCCTTTTTCTTCCTCATAATCTGAATAAGGTAGGTTTAAGACATTCTTCTGGTGTGCTTCTTCCCCCTGACCTTTCTAACCAAAATTCAAATTCTTTTTTGCCTTCTTGGTTTTGGAGGAGGAGGGAGGTTGTTTAGTTGCTGCAGCTAGGGAAATGGCCCTCCTCCTTCTTCTTCCACTCCTTAGAGTTTTGGATTTCTTGGCAGGATATTTTCCTTTCTCCTCTAGCTGAAGGCCTGTCTCAAATACATTCCAGAACATGAAATAGGGCCAAGCAATGTTTGTTTTCTTCAACAATTCTTGGACCAATAGCTCGATAAGACCGTCATGGCACAACCTGCCAGCAATTTTGGATGGCTGGGCTTTCACTTGATGGGCCATATTCCCTAGACTCCTATGTAAATAAAAGGGCAAATTAAGAGGGTTCTTACCTGTGAAGTGGGTCATGAGTTTGAAATGATAGATCATTGCTCTATTGTATCTTCCTTCACAGGTAAAATAGACCACAATGGCCTTTAGCAGCTGTTGTCGACTCTCTTCCAGCCATGATGATGGCACACGCTTCTTCCATACCATTCCCCTAAGCTCAGGCTTGAGATATGACCTAAACTCCATATATTTGGGTATGGTGGTATTGAACCACTTGTCTCCAGTGCAAGGGAGTTCAGTCACCTCTGAGATTAGTGCTTCATCTATGAGAAATTCCTCCCTTCCTATGACTACTTTTGAACCATCAAATGACAGGGAAAAAGCTTCAACTACCTACTGATGGAAACCCTGTATTTTTTCACAATATTTGTAGCATCCTACCTCCTGGAATAGTCTGCAGACCTCTAGATGAGTCTCTAAATAACTGACATCATCTAGATCCTGTCTGAGAGCTGGTCCACTTTTCTTCATCCTGAAGGGTGTATCTCTTGGGTGCCTACAAAATAGCCTTTAGACTTTGTATACAATGTGCTTCAAGCTGCTCCTTTAGAGCTTGTTTTTCTGGTGAGAACAATGCTAATTTTGAAAATGAAATTTGATGGGGTCCCAAGGCACTGATTATGAGGGATTTCTGTCTTTTATGGAAGATAAGGTCACCAAAATGATGATAGCAGCTCTATCCTTGAGATCTATTTTCCCATATCTCTGTAACTTGCTTCAACCAGAGAATTTGATGGATATTTGATGGTCTTCGGGACAGGTGGAGGGAAACTGGAGGCTTGGCAGTCAGATCAATTTGTGCTACTTGCCTAACGACCCTTTTCATTCATTTCCCATGCAGTCACAGGGCTCTAGGTCTTTTTGGTGGGTAATCATGCTCTAGAATGCCTTTTGTCCTTGTTAACGGGGTTGGATGTGACAGTTCCCATCCGTTTCCCTATTTTAGCCTTTCGGTGGTTTAGATCCTCCATGATGTTTTCAGTTAACCGTCGAAACACTGGATTTTGGTGGATAATTTAAATGTGATCTTTCTTTCTTAAACCATCAGAATATTTACCCTGTTGTTGTGGTGAATTTCCATTTTCGGCGGATAGCGTCTTTGAAAAACCCTTTTTTAACTGTCGATTCAAACCACTAACGAACCCGTCGGTGATCAAAATCTCTAACCACTAATGCATTGGAACTTTAAACATGAACGTTGCCACAGTGTCAACATTTCAAACCTCTAACGTCGTGATGGTTAAGCATCAGCGATCAGAAGCTCTAACCACTAATGCGTCGATGATCAGAACCTCAACCTACTACACTCTTCGTAGTGTCGACGACATAAAGGACTAAACCTCTGAAACGTCGGCATCGTAGAGGACTAAATCTCCGACCACTGTCAACAATGTTCTTTCGGTGGTCAACATAGATGTCATAGCTTTCGCCTAAACTGTCGGAAAGGGTTTTCCACCCGATATTTATCTTTCAACTTTTGTTGGTTAGTGTATATGTTGCACCCCTTTCTAATCTACTGAAAATGACCCTTTTTGGTGGCTAATGAGCTATGATAGTCCTTGCCTACGCCATTGAAAGCTATAACTTGTGAAATTTTCATCCAAATAAAAAACAGAGGATTTCAAACTGTCAGTGATATTCATATCCTTCATTGCATGAGTTGAATTATTCATACTATCAAAATAAATTATTTTGGGAGATAACACCCTGCTGCCTGAAAACTAACAAATAATCCTGCACAAAACCTTATAAGATCTAGATAGAGATATATGAAAAAAGAGAGGGATTACATGCAAATAAACTTATTTAAACATTTATAATCTGAATCTTCAAAAATATATACTATGAGATATTGAAAAACAAGTAATCTTACTTTCCCAACTATACTCCTATTGATTCAGCTGAATCATTCAGGCCAGACAGGATTTAGATGCAGAAATTGAGAGAAAGACACCGATAACAGAAAGTTGCAAGACAATGTTAATTCCACACATATAAGAGCATTACACCGTTTTAGCCTCCAAAGCTTCACTTTATTCCAATAGCAAAAGATATTACACAGTATTACAACAGCAATAGCTCCTCAATCCAACTCTAGCTAGCTTGGAAGAGAGGCAACCATGCTTTATTTATACAAAAAAATGAAATGCCAGCCCATAGGGGCCACAAATCCCAAGGAGATAGACAACTACAGCTGAAGGAGATTCCATCAATGCTTGATCTAAAGCTAATCTGATCTTCTACCGAGTCTAACTGCCAATCGGGGGGTTGATTGAGCTGACACATCAACCTGCTGAATGAATCATCAACCACAGAGCTCCCAGAAGAGCCCACACATGTGGAGGAGAGAGAGAAGGCAAATTGCCCATAAAGGAGGCTGAAGTTCAACTCTGGATCTGCCCTGATCACCTCCTTCAGTCAAGGATTTGTCAGATCTAATCAATTTGGTGCCAATGAAACTGATTTCAATCAAATCCATTGAGAATCCATTGATTTTGGATTTTGGATTCGCTCCATTATTTAATTTATTTATTAATTAAATAATCAATATTTTATTTTTTGGGGCTTTCTGACCTGAGTGATAGACAATCACTCAAAACTTGGAAAAAGTGGGTCTATGGGTCTACATGGTGCTCTTAGCTTGAAAATGAGCGCCCCCATGACTAAAACTGATTATTTGGCCCACTTTTAATACAAAACCAAATTTTCCAATTAGACTATTAAAAAATAGCCTAAGTTTTGTGCAAAAATTAAAATTTTAAAAAATTAAAAACCTAGGGGGACTTAGACATGTTCATATGACTCAACCATGATGCCTAGCATGTTTATACATGGACACGTAGACTCTAATAACCTCAATAGGCCTAAATGCCAAGCCGACCACCCCAACTTTGGAGGTATTGAGTGAAAAACTTAGAAATTATTAGTCATTTATTCAACAACCAATAATAACCAAGGGAAAAAACACCCTGGGCTGATCGTATTGACAAATAAAGTCTAAGAAACTGAGTCTTTTATAGACACTATCATGTTAGAACATCTTATTACAACTCCCTCATGGGGTATGAACATGTGATATAGTACAACAAGAACTTCCCAGAAGCACTTCCGAAGGCCTTCTGAAGTCTGACAAAACATCTTTGTCCGGTTCACCAGGATCACTTGATAAAAAAACACTGAGTGCAACTTAGGTGGTAACACAACTTAGCGCAATATTTAGTGGATCGTTTAACTTGTACATTCATATAATCATTCATTATCATTTCTCAACAGATCACATCATTCAATCATAACTACAGTAAGCCTATTGATGCACAAACAAATCTAATAGAATAACATCTTGTGAAACAGGAAAACATCGAATCATATATTCATGTTGCACATTCACATAACATTCATCATTGGATCGCAAAAAATAGTAAAACAGTAAAATAGATAAGAACACAGTGATTCAGATCAATATTCATCTTATCATATTACTTTTGCGCAAAATCACAATCCATAGATCAACAAATCTCAGTTCAGACACTCAAATATAGTCTTAATTAAGCTCAAATTCTTCCATTTTAAGAAAAATGATCTCCTCTTGTGATTCAACATCTACTTATAGGCTTGCACCTTTACATTAAAGGTCCACTTTGACAATCTTCTAACTAATTCTTCACCGATTCTACAAAATAATGACCAATATCCACAAAATATGGTCCAAAACTACAAAAGGTGACAAAAAATTGCATGAATTATTCAATTTCTTCCTTGCGCACCATCTTCCACTTGCACGGTATCTTTGAGCTTGCGCAACATCCGTGATGCTACCCAACTAATGTATCCAAAATCCCTTTCCAACACGAAAGGTTCAAATGTGTTGTATCACTAGTAGTAGGCTTCAAATAAGGTTTCATACAGCCACGAACAGTTTTGGAAGGATTTGGGGCTGGTATGAAGGATTTGGGAAAATCTGGCAGTTTTGGCCAAGGAAGGCCCTGCGCAAAGGAGGATGTTCAAACTAGTTACATCGACAAAAAAAAATTATTTTGAAGGGCTGGATGGACATAGGGATTATTTGAAAATCTACATCAACTTATGGAAATGCATTCTGATGCATAGAGCTCTCGGAATTAAATAAACTGTGAGACTAGTAAATTTTTCCTAGTCATCTAGCTAGGGTTTACAGAAATGCATGAAATTCGTATAAGAATGACATCAGACCTGATAATGTAATTTAAAAGAGAATAATTTATTCTTATTTAACACATTACATCATTCATACTCCTTCCCATGGCCATTACTCTTTTATCATTGCATTAAACTCATCAAAACTCTCATCTATGGGAAAATAAAAGCTCATTCATGGAAAACTTGACATGTGAGATTATTGAACAGAAATATTACAATATCACAGAGATAATAATCATATTTTATGGACTTATGCACATCAAAAAGAGTTTGGAGAACTGATCACTCTAAGATGGGACCCAAAACTGTGGGCATGAGGCCCAAATCTGGCATCAAACTGGGATGGGAGCATACGTGAAGATTCCACTTCACTGGAGCTTGAATTTAATGGAGGAAATGGCTGAAATGGATGTCTGATATGAATATATGGTGTTGTACATTAGCTCTACAACACCTGCAATGAAACAAAATGGGAGGAAGAAGAGTGGGGAATAGAGGACTTGGGGCACATCTCCCTAAGGACTGAGGCACAACACTTAGTAAGAAACTATGCTTCACATAAACACAAATCAATCATCAACGAAACTGGGTAAAGGAGCTCAAGGTGACTTTAAATAGATACCATGGCTGACTTTTTGAGAAGGTATAGGTAATAGGTGACCTGTGAAAGCAAGTCATCAACTTAAAAACCCTAACCCTAACCATGAATGCGCCCTCCTTGAGAATTTTAGTAGGTAGGTGTCATTAAGATGTTTCCATGTCATTGTCTTCCATCCAATTTAGAAAATATGCCCTCTTTTGGCCCAGAGTTTCTATTTTTCCTTATGATAGCTTTTCTTGGCTTTCTTACTTTTGTGACTGAACTCCAAAAGGGAAACTACGCCCTCCTTTAGTCCATTGTTGGTATTTTTCCTTATGATGACTTTTCTTGGCTTTCCTTCTTTTGTGACTGAACTCCAAAAAGGAAATTGCACCCTCTTTTAATCAATTGTTTCCTCTTTTGTGTCTGGCTGCTTTTCTTTGGCTTTTAGCATTTTCCTTTTTCCTGTCTGATTTCTTTTGTCATACAATTTCTAATTCTCCTCGTTGGCAAGTTCGCTTTCCCGTTGCACCCTCTTGACATGGAAAGCTTAATTCCACATATTATTTGCACATTAATTAATTAATAATAAAAATAAAACTAGGTATAATCCTCATAGATAATGTTTTGACAAAATTACCTAGGCTAGAGTAATTAATGTCACCTGGAACCCCTAGGTGTCCATCATGGTCAACACTTTTGGTGGTAAAAATGTGGGGACATGACACAACACAATTTTTTACAAAGGTGAGATATTTATTCTTTCACAATCGAGTTATTGATTGCTGGTGGTAATAGAAGAGAAATGAACAATCCATTAATATGGGCAACAAATAAAGATGAATACAATATTAAATTTAGAGAAAATATATTTGTGAATACTTGAATCCTATGAACCAGAGCATATAGGTATGAATTTTGATTCAACCCAATCTCATCCTATTAGGATTAATTAATCCTCCTTTGTCCAATATAGTCTATTTGGTCAATTTTCCTAACTTAGGAAGTCATTATCACTTAGTTAGAGTATGGGGACACACCTAGGGGTTTTATTCCACTTACTACATGTGCATGCATGGGTTTATGTGCCTATTGGAGAAATCTCTACATTATATGAGTCCACTATGAGTACCACCACCAGCCTCCATCAGTTGGCCATGGTAGGTAAGCATTAATGTTGAGTTAAACTCCAGTTACAATCAATTAGATCACTTTCAGTTAGCCTAGCATCATTTTTTCATGCATGAAGGGAGAGTGGAACCTTTTTCCCACCTACCTTGTTGATTAACTGATTGTAGATTGATATAGACATCCAGAGTTAGACTAGTGAGCTCCAAGAGTGATTTAGACACACTGAGTTAGCTAATCGGTTAGTTAGAACTGATAGATTTGAATCCTATATTTAGCATTCAAATTCTATTTATTGTATAATAATTTTATTATTGATTAATGAATGAAGATTAATTTTGTGATTATCTAAGCAATTCTTGTCTAATTTATCTAAAATTTGTGGCATTAATTTCTTGTTCAGTGTACATTCTCTTTGATTATTCCACTGCATAATTCCCTTCCTACACATTAGAGGAAATTTCAACTCAAAATGGGCCTTTTAACTTATATTCAAATTCCATGTCATCATGTGTTAGCCAATGAAATTGCTTTAAATTTGAAATACCGTATAGGTCTTAAACACTTTTTTAATATAAATTTGGGGATAGGTATCATAAAAAAACTACTTTTTTTGTTTGTATTTTTGACATATCTCCCTGTGTTTTTACTCAAATTTCGATCGGGAGAGCTCGTTGGATGCGGAATTTAATTTCGCATCCAACGAGTACCCACTTGGCATACTTTTGACAGACCCCGCTACCCCAAAAACAAGCAATACCTGAAAAACGGAATGAATGTCATCATTCCATTTTTCAGGTATTTCTTTTTTTTGGGGTGGCGGGGTCTGTCAAAAGTATGTCGAGTGGGTACTCGTTGGATGCGTAATTTAATTCCGCATCCAACGAGCTCTCCCGATCGAAATTTGAGTAAAAACACAGGGATATATGTCAAAAATACAAACAAAAAAGTAGTTTTTTTCTTTTCTTCCTCCAAAATTAATAAATATTATTTCATTATTTTAACTATTATTTTATTAGTTCATTTTAGGAGGCCCATTTTGAGTTGAAATGTCTCTAATGTCTTTCATATTTCCCTTTAGATCAATGGTTCACAAATTTAACATGGTATCAAAGCCTTCTTAAGGCTAGCAGCAAACCTTTTTTGACATCCATTGTGCACCAGAATCAGTTGAGTTTCCACATAATTTATGGAGTCATAGCATTGCTCCCTCTGGATTCTGTCTAGAGAATTCTATCCAAGTGTGACGGACTCTGAGAAATTGCACATGTCGAGGTGGAAATTATTGTACTGGAATATAATTGCAAATTTCTTTGTTCTGCAATGATATTTTGCAGGTAGAACTTCAATATGGATTCGATATTATCAGTTCCTCTTCTTACTCCATTCAGAAGATATTCAGAGTGTAAATTCAAGATGATTTCATCTCTAAAGAGACAATGTCTCTATGAGGTATCTATTGGAATTGGTAAAGAGTCTTATGAATATGAGAATGACTGGATAAATGATGATGATAGAGCTTTTGTAACAATATGTCTGGCCTTTTCTCCAAGCTTGCGCTACCTTATTAATTATGTTGAATACCCAAAGGATCTCTGGAAAAAATTGGATAGAAATTTTGGAAAGCACAATGAGGATATTTCTAGAAATTTTGAGAGCACACCCAACACCACAAGGGTTCTTTATTCAAAAGTCTCGGGCTCTATTCTCTCTGATAATTTTTTCAAGATTAAGAAGAAGCAGAATCTTCAACACAATCAATTTGAATTGAAGAAAGTATCCTTGGAGTGACTCCTTCTCCTGCTTCTCTGGAAGTTTATGAGATATATGATATCTCATATTCTCATATAGCTGACCCAGAAGAAGAAATTTGAATATCTATTATTGAAGAAAAAATCTCCTTCCATTCTAGTAAGGAATTCTCCAGTAATTCTTCTATTTTAAATTATGTGCAAAGTTGGCCAGTGATTACTTCAGAAAATGAAGAGGAATTTGATTTCTCTCTCTCTTTAATGTTGTTTCTGGTGTGCAAAAGAGTAATACTTTCAATGTTTTGGAATACATATCATATTTTAGGAGTTATCCATTCACTCTCATTGATTTAGAGATTCCAGCAAATTCCTACATAATTTCTTGCCCCAATACTCAGAGTTTTGTTGAAGAAGGAGAAAATTGTGCGTCTACCGTCTCATTGGAGCACTTGGAACGTTTGTTTCACACTCTTGGATCTGATATGACCTTATTTGGTTCAAATTTTAAGTTTCAAGAGCCTCTAGTCATGCTTGTAGTTGTTCTCGTCAATTTTGGTGTGAAAAATCAAGTACCTCAAGTCTCTTTCAAAATTGTTGCTAGGGATTCGATGTTAGTTTTCTATCATGAGTTTGCTAATATTAGATTTTTTGAATCAATGGATATTTTAGATGTATCATATTATTGAGCTCAATCATTCTCTCTCCATGGTCCCAAGAATTCTCTACCTTCCTACTTAATCACATGCGCATCTCCTCACAATACTAGTAAAGACGAAGACATCCTACATTCGCCCGGACACTTGATCCTAACACCCAGAGCTGATTTTACATCATATGGTTTGGCTTTCAAGGCTGTAACATATAAGTTTCTTGGTTTTAACTTACATGGTTCGAATTCTCAAGAATTTTTTTCTCTCTCGTCAGTTGATTTCAGTTGCTCTACATGGGTCTAGTTTTCATCTTGCAGTTGTCTATGTTCTTGATTCAGTTTAGCATATTCCTCTTTTTTCAAAGATGAAAATTCCTCTAGACATAAACATTTTGTTTGGAGAGGTTAACATGCACAATAACAATATTTTGATGCACATAAGACCCAAGATTCTGCATTATTTCTCCACAGTGTTGCAAATTATAGAACTACTTTCACAAGTTTTTATTTAAATCTTGTTTCCTGATTCCTGCTTATTTTGAGGGGGGGGTTCCCATGAGGTTTTCCCCCTTTTTCTTACTTTATTAAGTAGTATTTTATGTCATTTATATTGTATGGGTGACTTTTGGACTAGTTTCCAGGGCCCAATTTGTCCAAAGTTAGGATTAAGGGGGGGTGTTAGGATTAATTAATCCTCCTTTGTCCAATATAGTATATTTGGTCATTTTTCCTAACTTAGGAAGTCATTATCACTGAGATAGATTATGGGGGACACACCTAGGGGTTATCTTACACTTACTTCATGTGCATGCATGAGTTAATGTGCCTCTGGGAGAAATCCCTACATTATAGGATCCCACTATGAGTGCCACCAGCAGCCTCCATCATTTGGTTTTGGTAGGTAAGTAGTTATGTTGAGTTAACCTCTAGTTACAATCAGTTAGATCACTTCCAATTAGCCTAGTTCCAGTTTCACATGCATGAAGGGAGAGTGGCACCGTTTCCCCACCTACCTCATCAATTAACTGATTGTAGACTGATTTAGACACAAAGATTTAGACTAGTGAGCTCCATCAGTCATAACAAATTATCATACACTAGTGTGTATCCTAAATCATTAAGAATGTTAATCAAGGAATATAGAAAGATGCTTTTTTAATTGGATAGAATAGCTCACATCCTATTGAAAATATTATTATTTTTATTGTAAAGTAGTTAAATGAGTCTACTCACCGAAAATATTTGAGCCTAAAAAAAGGAAATTAGGACAATTTCCGATCAAAAATATAAGTTAACTGGGCGTTTTATTAAAGAAAGCATAGTCACCCAACCGAAATTTCCGACCCACCGTGAGTTTAACGTAGGTTAAGCACATGGAGATTCAAAATTGCATTAGATTAGTGTCGATAGTAACAATCTTGGAAGTGTAAGACATGTCAGGAATGGGTGGCGCAGTTATGATATGAGCCGCCTTTAGATCTGCATGGTGGAATGATATCAATTGAACATCCATGATCGATTGAGCATGGCAGGTAGTTTCAAAAAATTCCATTCCTCATGAATTTGAATGAGTGATTTTTATAACAATGTGTATTGTTTTGGACTACCTGGTGTTTTGGACTACTTGGTACCCTGCAACATAACCAGACAAACATATAACATAATTTTGATTATGTAAAAACGTCTTGTGGATAACTTCAGAATTTTAAATTGGCATAAGAAGCAACATTAGTTGATGAGACTCCTTTGGCGTGAAGTCTACCAACCTTGACTCATCCACACAAAATCATATTATTTTGACTCAGGTACACCTGCATTGTACATCATCCAAACCCATCCTTATCTCAAGTGATAGTAAATTGCACTTTCATGTCACTTATGTTGATGGTAAAAAATGGAAAGAATCCAGACAGTGGCATATAGAATAAGATTGTAATGAATGTGCTCTAAACAATTATGTAGAATGCACTTGGCTGATATGGCATTGTGATATGGATTTGCTTTATTAGTTTCTCATATAGCTTTGATGTCAATGTTACAGTATGTTAATGTGATAGCTTTTAATATCAATATGTGTACATTTATACGGCAATGAAACTGTTATCTATTTTGGAAAAGTTGTTAAGTTGTTTCTACAGTCTACCGTAGTCTCGAAGGTTGTTTTTTTCATTATTGTTCAATTTGTCTTTCACTTGGTTTTTGACATTGTTGTTTAATTTTTCTTTCACTTGGTTTTTGACACTATATTTTGTACATCATCATCATGAATTTATAAATATTTCCACGTTCTACAACTAGTTTTTTTATTTTGCTTCAAAAAGTGCCTGATGTATGCATTTTTATAGAGCATGGGATTTTTAATCTTAAAATTATTATATCAACAAATTTGACCATGAAGATACCATGAATCTATCATAATAAAGAGTATCATAGTATAGGCATTAAACATACACTTATTCATAATTTGTAAGTATTTCGGTGAAATTGAAATTAATCACTAAAATCCTGATTTGTTATGAAAAAATAGAGTGTTAATCTACAAAAATGGGCTTAAAAAAATGCACAACACAGTCCATACATATATTATTAATTTAAATAAATACCATGGGATTGAAGACAGATATATGTTTGAAAAAAACCTCTTTCAGTTTCCTAAAATTATGTTTCATTTGCCTGCAGTTAATTTGACAAAATAACAAATTTTATGTTTGGAACCAAGTCTTACCATGTTCCTAAAAATGCCCACCTAACCGTCACTATTGAGTACTTTTGAGTGGTTTAAGTTATAAATGGTGTGGTTTACTATTTTCCACCTTACTGTACATATAGGTTTTCAATTTGGGTTCCAAAAGTGTCTGCAGTGTCATTTTTGCAGAGAAGGAGATTTTTAGACTTAAAATGAGTCAACAAATTTGACCATTCATATATTATGACTTTATTATAGTAAAGAATATCATACTTTACGCATTAAATATGTACATATTCATAATTTTTAAGTATCTTGGTCAAATTCAAAATTAATCAGTAAAATCCTGAGTTGTTATGTAAGAAACAAAGTGTAAATATGTAAAACTAGGATTACAAAAATGCATGCCACAGCCTGGGCACACGGAACCATGATAGTATCCTACATCATACTATAAGTATTATACATGTATGAATTATTATATTTTATAAGTAGCGTTGTCGTAATTGGAAAAGAATGTATAAATTCATAATTTTGTTTTGTAAAAACAGAGTGTAAATATGTAAAAATGGTCTTAGAAAAATGATTTCCATAATGTTTTTAGAGGTGATTTTTAAACCTAATGCCATATACCTGGAGCTATATATACTATGGACAAAAACCTCCTTCATAATTTTTAAAATATGCTTATTTTGTGTATAGTAGAGTTTTGAAAATTGCAATTTTTCTGTTTTGAACTTTATTTGACTGGGTCTGTAAAATGCATGCCTAGCCCTCATTGTTTAGTATTTTTGAGTGATCTCAGTTGGATATGGTGTTTTTTATTGTTTTACACCTTCCTGTATTTCTATTTTTCTAATCTTGGCTAAAAGCATGCCTACTCTGCAAAAACATTGCAAAGCTTCATTGTCAATGTGAAATGCCTGCTTTGTCCACTAAAATCCAATCGTAAGTTCCATCCTTAGGTATTTTTAGTGGCTTAAGTTGGATAATATATGTTTCTTCCTCCTATGTTCTTACACATGTCCAAATATGTCTCATAATATTTTCATGAAGTCCAGATATGTCTCATAAAATTTGCATGAGGATCTTGTAGCGGGCCCATAGCCTCAAGATAGTATTCTATTTATATCATACTATATGTATTATACATGTATGACTTATCATAATTTATAAGTATCATGGTCATAAATGAAAATAATGTCTAAATTCACAATTTTGTGTTGTAAAAGCAGAGTGTAAGTCTGTAAAAATGAGCTTAGAAAAATTCCTACCATAATGTTTATAGAGGTGACTTTCAAAACCTAAATCCATATACCTAGAGCTATATATACTATGGGAAAAAACCTCCTTAACAATTTTTAAAATATGTTTATTTTGTGTATAGTAAAGTTTTGAAAATTGCAATTTTTTTGTTTTGAATTTTATTTGACTAGGTCTGTAAAATGCAAGCCTAGCCCTCATTGTTTAGTATTTTTGGGTGATCTCAGTTGGATATGGTGTTTTTTATTGTTTTACACCTTCATGTACTTCTA
The DNA here is from genome assembly GCA_001517045.1 of Pseudotsuga menziesii. Taxonomy (NCBI): domain Eukaryota; kingdom Viridiplantae; phylum Streptophyta; class Pinopsida; order Pinales; family Pinaceae; genus Pseudotsuga; species Pseudotsuga menziesii. The sequence goes on along the minus strand of LPNX010922014.1, from coordinate 47,909 downwards.
TTTTTCTAATCATTGCTAAAAAAATTGTTGTTGTGCAAAAACATTGCAAGTTTGCCTTGTAAAAGTGAAATGCTTGCTTAGTCCACTAAAATGCAAGCATAAGTTCCATCCTTAGGTATTTTTAAGTGGCTTAAGTTGGAGAATATATGTTTCCTCCTCCCATTTTCTTGTACTATTCCATATTTTATTTTTGAGCCATAAAAAGTATTGTTTATAAAAAAGCCTATATTTTGTATTAATGTTGATTATTTTGTTGATTTTGTAGAATAACTCATCAATGGATCATTCGAGCAAGTCATCTCAACTAAATATTCTTCGAATAAGAGGTCAATGCAAGGAAGTAGAATTGAATAATATTCCAATTTCCCCCCCACATGATATTATATTTCAATTCACTCCTGTTGGGGGTAAAAGAGCTGCTATTCGTGTTGTCCATCAACAATGTCAAGCACTTACAGATCAGAACTCGATACCATAAAATAATACTATGAATTTCCATCAAACAACAGGAAATCATGCAGCAACTGTTGAAAATAGATGTCCTGTATGTAAGCAATGTGTGACAAACAACAATGTTTGTCAACAACCTAGGCAACCTTTAACTCCAATTACAATTGAGGGAAACGGTAATGTACAAGATATAACTCTGATTCACATAATGTGGTCCAAAATGTCCCTCAAATATCAACTGTTGATGATGCTGCCATTACAAATAATTTGTATAGAAGTATAGAAGGTTGTTTTTCTCAACAACCTAGGTTGCCTTTGTCTATGGTTATGGTTGAAGGGAATGAAAGTGTAATCCTACCTAGTGGACAACAATTTGAACATGCATACCTTGAGAATTTGGATACAACTAGAAGTCATGAAGCAGTTGAAAGAACTACCTTTCAAGAATAAATGGATAGAAATGCACCTACAAAAAATCAAAATTCTGCAGATGCACAAGCTTCAGTAGAAATGACTAAAGGAGAAATGGATAGAAATGCACCTACAAAAAATAAAAATTCTGCAGATGTACAAGCTTCAGTACAAATGCCTGCAGGACAAATGGATAGAAATGCAACTACAAAAAATCAAAATTCTGCAGATGTACAAGCTTCAATACAAATGCATGAAGGACAAATAAATAAAAATGCAACTACAGAAAATCAAAATTCTGCAGATGTAGAACTTCAGTAGAAATGCCATAAGGACAAATGGATAGAAATGCACCTACAAAAAATAAAAATTATGTAGATGTACAAGCTTCAGTACAAATGCCTGAAGGGTGTTCAACAAATCAAACTACATATGTTGTAACTAGAAGGTCAGCAGGAAACCACTTAAGGACATCCTTATTGAGTCTTAAGAAGCGGTCTGGATGGTTTAACTGCGAATTAAATGAGGGGAAGAAAAAATTTAAGGAAATTGGTAAATGGTTCTCTAGGAAGTCACTTGAAGATGTAAATGAAAATGACATTATTTCTGGAATTGGGTACTTCATGAGCAAAAACTATAGTGAAGATTCTAAATTTGAGGATGTTCTTGAACACCTAGATGGAGTGCTTCATAAACTTCGATCAATTGTTATGAAAGAGATCCATAATGATTTTATGCCTAGGAATATGGATTATGTGTTTATTGAATCAAGCATGAGCCATAAGGCTTTGCAATGTCTGAAGTGGATTGACCATCATGGTGTATTGCAAGGGATTAATACAACTTCAGTTTCCAAGGAGATGAAAAAGTGGAGCAAAGAAGCCGAGGATATTACTATGGGTTGGGAGAGAACTGATGGTCTCACATATGGAGTTAGAGTGAAGAAAGTAAATTCATTTGCTTCCTTTATGGTTGAGTCCTATGAAAAGAGGACTGGAAGTAGAGCCATTGAAGTTTCTTTCAAACTTGGTATTGATTCTCGTGTACATTATGATCGAGGTGGGATGGTGTGTGAGATATTATTTGATTTACTAGAAGATAGTGGCTTGGTGTCTTGTGTAAGCCTTGGAAAATTGGATGGAAAGGAAGAATATAAATAGGTTTTAGCACATGCTTCTAATCCTACAAATGAGGATAACTTAATGAATCAAATAAACAAACTTTAACAAGACGAGATCCTAATGCCAGATGGAAGGGTAGTACAAGTCAATTTGTTCAAGTGCCATGATATAGTGGCCATATGCAATTTAGTATGCAATGATAATGTTTCTCCAATGGGGAATAATTTTTGTCCTTAGTGCATATGCCATAAAAAATCTATACACATGGTTATATATAAAATCAAAATTCAAGATGGGGATATTATTCATAGCATTTCCAAGTTTTATGCAATGTCACCGAACTTGCTCATAGTACATTTTACATATTTATTAAAAGTTTACTGATTTTTGTTGATATCTTTCCATGACTTTCTTAATCTTACTTTGTGTTAAAACTTTAGGGATTGAATCCTGCTTTGGAACAAAGCATTGAAGGATGGGAAGAAAAGCTGGATGAGTGTATTATAGACATTCAACCAGCCTTATGCATTAGATAATTGAATATTATCAAAAAGTATCTCATGAATAGAACAAATGATCAAAAGGTACATTTTTTCAGAATTATTTCTTTACTATAAATTGAAATTATTATTATTTAACTAACTCGTACCTAGTGAAACATGTGCTACTAACTTATTACAGTTGACTCCTATCTCAATGTCCAACCTTATATATTGTTCTCACCATGCCGGAATTAGAACTATTTTGAAGTTGTTTCGTGAAATTCTAAAAATTGCACAAGATTACGACAAGGTTCATCCAACTATAGCGATTGAGGAGACGATTTTTTTCAAATTTGGGAGGTGATGGAGAAAATTGGTGTTCCATGTAATACTGAGGAACCATACCATCATAAAGGCCAAGAGTACAATGATCTTAACTATGGGAAATCAGATGGATCCACATCAGACAAGATCCTCATTCGGCATGAGGGTATTTCAAAGGTTTAATAATTATGTTAGCATATCCAATATTTTTAATGTGGGTCTTTACTAACAATAAGTGATTATTTTATGATGGCACAAGAGTGAAATTTGCTCTTATTTTTGTGCAATTTTAATAGAAAATTAAGTAGTGTATCATGTACAATGAAATGTTGTGCTAGTAGGTTATTGAAGGCCTACCAAATGAAGAAAATTATAAAAAGTTGGTGAGGATGTGGAAGTGTTATAAAGAATTCCACATGGTGTAATTGCAAGGGTGTGTAGGGGATGATAAATATGAACATGAGGAAAAGTACGCCAATTTATACTAAGTTCATAGCATTGGAGGAAATTTCAACTCAAAATGGGCCTTTTAACTTTTATTCAAATTCCATGTCATCATGTGTTAGCCAATGAAATTGTTTTAAATTTGAAATACTGTATAGGTCTTAAACACTTTTTTAATATAAATTTGGGGATAGGTATCACAAAAAAAAACTACTTTTTTTGTTTGTATTTTCAACATATCTCCCCTTTTTTTACTCAAATTTCGATCAAGAGAGCTCGTTGGATGCGGAATTAAATTCTGCATCCAATGAGTACCCACTCGGCATACTTTTGACGGACCTTGCTACCCCAAAAACAAGAAATATTTGAAAAAATGTGATGATGACATCATCATCACATTTTTTCAGGTATTTCTTGTTTTTGCAGTAGCGAGGTCCGTCAAAAGTATGCCGAGTGGGTACTCGTTGGATGCAAAATTTAATTCCACATCCAACGAGCTCTCCCGATCAAAATTTGAGTAAAAACACAGGGAGATATGTCGAAAATAAAAACAAAAAAGTAGTTTTTTCTTTTCTTCCTCCAAAATTAATAAATATTGTTTTATTATTTTAACTATTATTTTATTAATTCCTTTTAGGAGGCCCATTTTGAGTTGAAATTTCCTCTAATGTATTATGTATTTCAGCATTGTGGTATTATCTCATTCACGATATAAAATTTGATCCACTATCATTGCAGGATTGGATTCCTTGCTAGTGAGTGGATTTGGTTGTGTTCTTGTTGTTTAGGAGATGAGATGGTTCCTTATATGCATATCCAAGGGGCCCATGCTCTTCAGATGACTAGTGCTTCTCATCCTTATACTTTAGGACGATTAATGAATGAAGTAATGGAACATAAGTATAGGGAAATGAAAATTTTGAACAGCAACCAAGGAGGAGGAAGAGGAGTTGCTAAGGAGTATAGAAACACATTTGAACATGACAAAATGTGTCTTGTAAATGATATGCGAGCACAATTTTTCAAACTGGTTATGAGATCAGAGGGTACTTTCCAAAATTTTAAAGAAAGAATATTTTTGGCTTCCAATATTAGATGTCGACGTCGTGTTGAATATGGAAAGACAAGAAGTCCACTAAATGACGAAACTGCAACACAATTGGCATCCTGCTTCCCTGATGTCACTTCTAAACAAGTAAAACAACTATTTCAGTCATGGATAAGACAATCTAAGAAATCATTGATTACACCACCAATAGTAAGTATGCCCTAATTTTAAATGGTTTCTAATTCTACTTTCATTTTATGGTGTGAGGACTCATAATCTATTTTTAACTACTAAATACTAATATATTCTCACAGTTCAGTAATCATCTTCCAAAATCAAGGCCAATAAGAAAATATGGTGAAGAGGATTTTTGTGAATCACATCGCTTCAGAAGGCGCAAGGAAAAAAATAATGTTCAAAGGAGAAATAACAGTAGAACTCTAAGTGTTTCATACAAGAGAAAAGTGGCAATGCAAACTGATCAAACACAAGAATTGAATGGGGCAGCTGGTGTCGAAATACCTATGATGGCTACTGAAAATTACAGTAAAATTGGTGTTTCATCCTCAAGAAATGAAGTAGGGAAAATCAATGAATTACAAGAAGTGTATGGAGTAGCTTCTATTGATATGCCAATGATGGAGGCTATGACTCACAATAAAAAGGGTGTTCCATACTCAGTAAATGGTATAGGGAAGAGTGGTGAAAAACAAGAAATTCAAGGGGCAGTAGTTGATACCCAAAACATGGATGCTGGGAATCCTATAAAAATTGATGTCATTATAAGAAGTGTGAGACAAGCCAAAAAGAAAAAAGTCCTAGATGATTGAAATGTAACATTGTACGCAAAATGGTGAAAGAAACTTATGTTGCAATAAGCATTTCTAGTGATCTTTCCATACTGAAAATTTATTCTATTGTGCTAACATTTATGTTACCAAATTTTGGAAATGTAACAAATACTGGAAGGCATATTAAATATTTAATTTTTTTTCAATAATAAAATTACAATTTTTTTTCTGTGTTTGCTTATATTTTGTAAATTTCTACCTTTTTTAGGCCAGTTCTATAGGCATTATAGCTTTGGCTTATTCGCTGAAATTTGGTTGCATGAGTAGAATTGTATGACATTGTTCCAGAATTGGAATTTCAGTTTCATTAGATAAAGAAACTTACATAAATACATAGAATCAAAATTCTCATAAAGAACTTGAAAGTTCTCAATCCATCATCCCCATAATATCCCTATAATATCCACAGTTCTAAGAAAACAGCTAGGATCTACCTATGTCACCAAATCTACTCACATATCATATCCACTAATTACTATCACTCTTTTAATTTCTTACAAATTCAAATATATATGCCTACAGTACACAAATTAAGTTTTCAATTTTGATATTGTTAACTTTCTGGCCTGTAATGCACAGTTATTCAAAAGTTAAATTCAAAATTACCATTCACATTAAATGCATAAAAAACATATACATTGCCGAGAAATACACACACACACACATTTATAAATTTATGCATTAAAACATGAAATGTAAGTCAATACACAACATATATAAAGAATGGTATTCCATAGTTCTGGGATGCTTGGGAGGTTTAGGTTGCAAGTCCTCCTTTCCTAGAGAAGATAAATTTCTACATTCTAGTCTCTTGCCTTGTCTAGAAGCCTATGGTTCTTCAGAAGCTGCAGCAGGTGCATGTTCTAATTTTTCGTTCTAATTCTTTCACTTTTGTTGCACATTTGTGCAAACTTTCTTTCAATCTATCTATATCTCAGATGTACTTCTTCAACAATTCCACATTCTTCTTATTTTTCTCTTCATGTTCCTTTTCCTTTTGTTGAAGACGATCATTTGCATATTTCAAGTCAAACTAAACTTCGGTCAATTTTTTCCTAAGCTTCTATGTCTCTGTCTCCAACTCTTTTGCCCTCAATTCTGTATAATCTGGAGTATACATAATTGCTACTGGCTGAAGTATGTTGTTCTTCTGCAGAGTGGCAATTTGGGATTTCAGATCTTCTATCTCAGACTTACATCCCAAATGTTGTGATTCTCTATGCTCCAGTATTTTCAATCTGAGCTCTTTAATCTCATCTTAGGCTCTCTTCTACCTTGTTTTTCAATGTGTCACTTATGGTTGACCATGCAAAGAGATCAGCTCCAGCATTCATTGCTGCAATACCATCCATCAAGGAATTCTCTCAAATTCTTAAGGAGGCATGATATCTTTTTAGCCCCTTTTTGACTTTTTTATGAGCTTGTATTGCATTAAAAGCTACGTTCAGTGCCTTCTCTCTATTTTGCAGGGAACTCTCATACCTTATTAAATCTTGTTGGTGTGCTGACATATCATAAATTTCACCAGAAATCAGATGCCTACTCTGTCCCTTACCAATTTTAGATTCTTTTAACTTTTCAACTCCTCTAGTCGGTATTTTTGTAGTAATCTTTTCAATTTCAACTATTTTTCCTTTCAACTCTTCATCTTTCTTAGCAATTATGTTTTTCATGTTTTCCTCTTTTTTTCTATATTCATTTACCTCAAGTTGATGTTTATTGTAGTCTTCAGCAAGGATGTTTTGAAAATCAGCCTTCATTATCTCAATTATTCTGTTTTTCTTATTGACTTCAGCCATAACTATTACTTCCTGGCCGATAACAATCCTTAGAGAGGGAATGTCCAAAACCTCCGGTCGATGTTTCAGCTCATCTTCCAATCTCTTTATGGTTTGTTCATCTTTCTTCTGAACAACCATATATTATTCTATGCATTTCTCATTTTCCTTTCTAAATTCATCCTGAATTTTCAATTGATGGCATGGAACATGAGGCTGTTGTTTCCATTTTTGCAGGATGATGGCATGCTCAAAGAGGAAGAAGGGGATGCACACACAGGATGCACATGAATGTATGCACAAGATACTTGCACTTTAACTGCTATGCATTCCTAGCTTGCATTTAATGGACACTTGATGTAAAATGCAAGCTAGGAATGCATAGAAGTCAAATTGAACATGAATGACTAAAATTGCAAGTATCTTGGAGAAATTCAAACTTAATGACTAAAATCTAAGTTGTTACATAAAAAACAGTGTGTAAATATTCAAAAACGGGCTTAGGAAAATGCACGCCACAGTCTGTACAATTCTCATCAGTTGAAACCAACACCATGGGGTTGAAGATAGGTATAGTTTTGACAAAAACCTCTTTCAGTTTTTTTAAATTATGTTTCATTTGTCCATAGTTAAATTGACAAAATGACAACTTTTGTGTTTTCAACCCAATTTTACCCAAGATCGGAGAAATGCCCGCCCAGCCCTAAGTATTGGGTATTTTTGAGTGAGTTTAGTTGGAAATGGTATGTTTTACTATTTTCTACATTATTATACATTATTTTTTTCAATTTCAGTTTAGATAGTGCATGTTGTGCAAAAACACTACATGGTTGTCTTGTATTTATGAAATATCCACCTACATTAATAAAAATGCAAGCCAAACCCTCCTATTAAATGTTTATAATAAATGGTTTTGGAAATTGGATGGCTATATATATTGAGAAGACTATCCTTATGTTAATTTTATATAACCTAACCTCGTATGCTCACATTTGACGTATGAAAGGTGCAATTTTAACCTTTTTTTACTAGTATGGACACTTAGTGTAAAATGCAAGCCATAAGCATAAAAATACAAGCTAGGTATGCATAGAAGTTAAATTGAACATGAATGACTAAAATTGCAAGTACCTTGGACAAATTCAAACTTAATGACTGAAATTCTAGGTTGTTATGTAAAAAATAGTGTGTAAATATTCAAAAATGGGCTTAGGAAAATGCACGCCACAGTCCATACAATTTTCATCAGTTGAAACTAACACCATGGGGTTGAACATAGATATATTTTTGACAAAAACCTCTTTCATTTTTTTTAAATTATGTTTCATTTGTCCAGAGTTAAATTGACAAAATGACAACGTTTGTGTTTTCAACCCAGTTTTACCTAGATTAGAGAAATGCCCACCCAACCCTAAGTATTGGGTATTTTTGAGTGATTTTAGTTGGAAATGGTATGTTTTACTATTTTCCACATTATTATACATTTAGTTTTTCAATTTGGGTTCACAAAGTATAAAAATGCAAGCCAAACCCTCCTATTAAATGTTTATATATGCGCGAGGTGAAAGGCAGTGTTATTTCTAGCGACTAGTTCCTCAAGCCGCTCCAAAATTAAGAAAGTTAACATTGGTTCACTGGAAAATCTGAAGTTCTCCAATATTGGAGATTATTGGGATGATGAAAGAGTATAAAAAATCATAGATCTGCTACATGAGTTTCAGGATCTGTTCCCTACCAACTTCTCAGAGATGAAGGGAATAGCAAAAGATCTAGGGGAGGTGAAAATACCACTGAAACCAAATGCAAAACCAAGTAAGAAGCATCCATTCAGGATGAATCCAAGGTATAAAGAAAAAGTGAAAGCTGACTTGGACCACATGTTTGACGCAGGAATCATTTTTTTTTGTAAGTTAAGAAACTATTCTATTAAAAATAGGTAATAATGTTACAAAAAAGTTACATTTTAGAGAAGCATTCCTGCTCAAAGGGACAAGAAGGTAGAACCATTCTAAAAATATTACCGAACCTTCCCTCTAAGAGGGAAAATGGGTCTAAGGAAATAAAAGTAGCCTTATACAAAAATACAAAATAATTCCTGAAATAAAAACCAACAAACAATATTATGGACCGTGATGAGCCCATAGTCTTTTTGACAAAAATAGAAGAATTCATTGACAAAACTTGGTTAAGGCTTGTGGAAAGGCTCCTCAATGATGGGGCATACAAATACAAAGGAAACCAACTCACTTGGATCATCCATGGCATCCTGCGTGTCATCACTGGAGGAGTCTTCCTTCGCTGCTAGAGGAGTCATCATCATCATCGCTACCTGCAGGAGGATATTTAACTAGGGGAGCGGTTGTATTTCTTTCCATTGCTCGGTTAGGAGCACATTTACCAGTAGAGAGAGATTTTATGTGGCTCAACTGGGGGAGAGGAGGAGGCTCACAGTCCATAGGGACTACGAGCGAGATGGTGGAGGAGGATGGTGTAGAGGAAGAAGCAAGAGGAGCAGTGGGGACGATAGGAGAAGGGGGTAGAGGTGGAGGTGCAGGAGGTGCAAGTGGTGCAAGAGGAGAAGGTGCCACAAGCTGGGAGTGGAAGCGAAGAATGATTCGAATGAAGAGGTTTTTTATTACCCAATAGTTCTATCATCACTCCATCATGCAACCAGCTGCATTGACTGCACCAAACAATTCATCTTCCCAGTCATTCACCATGAGGTGAACCACTTTAGGAATCTCGACATCGAAGCCATCTTCACTGGCATAAGCACTGAGCTGAATTGGGTGTCCAGGCTAAGTGCCTCTTCCTAGAATTCCACGGTGAAGGGTACCACATTGTGTTCGTGACATGGTGAGATCAGGACCAGGAATTGAGTTACAGAGGGTTGAGTGACCAGAGGTAGAATGAGGACAGAGCTGCGAGAAAGCAGAGAGCGAATGACCCAAATGGCAAAGGAGCTTGGGCATTAAACTGTTGGTGCATTGGCTAATGCACCAAGGTGGTGCATTCAAATCCTCCTGCGTCAGGTGATGAACGCATCCTTTAGAGCTTTCAGGAGGTGTCCACATCCTGGCTCAGAGTTAATGAGCGCATCCATTGAGGGGGTGATGTAAGGGTGACGTGATCAAGCTGATGATTGGTTGTCCCTGTCATCGCCCCTTGTGTCCACGATGGTAGTCCTATCACCCGTATCTAGGTTGAAGTCCTTTGCAACTATGAGAACATAGTCCTTCCTGAGGTGGGAATGTGGGATCTGAGTCAGAGTAGAATGATGCAGAAAGGATGTAGAGAGTATCCCCTAGTTTGCAATTTTTTCCGCCAGGGAGTTAGCTTCTATTCTGACATGCTGGAAATTAATGGCCAAAGGTTGAGAGAGAAGCAGTGCTAATTGTTGAAGGTCATAATCCAATCTCCAGCAGGAGGAGATATTGGAACTCCAGGAGCGATTTTGGAGCTTAATATCCAAGTTAAGAATTGGCTCAGAATCTCCCTCCACTATGAGAGGAAATAAAGCATGTACAGAAGCTACTATGATACCTTGAATAAGGCCATTCAGCTCGACAACATTGTTATTTTCAATCCCGAGTGTTTCATAGTAGATGTGAGTGATCTTACCTGTAGCAGTTCTGAAAGCTCCTACAAAGCCTGCAAGACCAGGATTACCTTTGGAGACACAATCAAATTTGATCTTGAAGAACCCATTGAGGGGGGTTGTCCAGGAGGTGGGGGAAGAGGGATGGGGGGAGAGAGAATTGGGCAAGTTGGTTGAAGTTAGGATATGGGAGAGCCATAGGTTGAGGATTCCATTTTCCTATGAGTGGGCCTAAAGATCCTGTTCTTGCCAACTGGTAAGCAGAGTGATCTCCTTGATGCGTTGTTGACACTAAATCCAGATGATTTCCACAGAATTGGATTTACCTTCAAAAATCCTTAGATTTTTCTCCTTCCAAATACCCCAAATGAGGAAACCTGGGATGAGTTTCCAAATTCTATTGAGAATGGGATTTTGATAGGGATGGTTATGCTAGTTTTTTATGGTGTCTTTAATGATACTGAGACATCGATCTATTATTTTGCATATACAAGACATTTTGGTCCAAAGCTATTTGGAAAGAGGACACTGGTTGATGATATGCTCCATGGTTTCTTCATGTTCTTTGCAAAGAGAACATTGTGAAGGACCGATGAAACCCATTTTGAGAATATTGTCCCACATGAGAATACGTCTATGTAAAACAGGCCAAATAAAAGTGGTGAATTTGGGCTAGGTTTTTAAGCCCCAGATCTTAGTCCAGCAGGTATCAGATGGCTCATTGGGTATGTTGAGGAGTTTTTGAGTTTCTTTGGTGGTGAACATACCTTTTGGTTTGTATCCCCAATGAAGAATATCATTACTGTGTCTGTTTCTAATGCAGCGTTGCTGCAATTCCTCCCATACGGCATCAGAGTAGAGATGTTGTTGTTGCGGGTGCCACATGTCCCAAGGGATCCATTCCTTGAAATCATCATGTTTGTTCTGAAGCTAGAAGAAGTGGAATTTGTCATGAGAGGGGGTCAAAAGTGTATCATGTGGAGCCTGAAGATTGAAGGTGATCTCAAGAGGAGGGAACTGGTTCCAAGATTCTGTCCAGAAATTGGCTAGGGAGCCATTATGAATTTCCCAAAAACTATGCTATTGGATTATTGGTCTCTATAAATTGGTTGTGTTCCAAATGAGAGAGCCTTTTATATTCTCTAAAAACCTAATAAGATTTTGAGTTGTCCAATATGCCGCATACTTTTTGTTCCAAAGTTGTGCCCACTGACTATGGTTTTTGGTAATCTAGCTCCACCAGATTTCTGCGTTGAGAATTTCATTGCTTTACGCGGGATCCCTTAGCCCAAGGACACCATCTGTTTTTGGGAGACAAATAGTATCCCATTTCACAACATCCCAATGATGGGATTTTTTGTCTCCGTTACATAGAAAAGTGCATTTAAGCATTTTGATGGCCTTAATAGCCCGTTTCGGTGCAGCTAAGACCGAAAATAGATACAGAGGCATGGCTTGTAGAACATATTTGATAAGTACCAAGTGTCCTGCGAGATTGAGACAAATGAGAGTCCAACAAGACAGGAAAAGTTCCACCTTGGTGAGAAGTTCCTTCCAAGAGGAGTATTTCAATGCAGAATCAGTGAGGGGGGCACCAAGATATTTCAAGGGAAGAGTGGCTTCCTTAAAACTCAAGATTCGGGCAATGTTTCTCTGGGTTGAGAGAGGAGTGTTGAAGAAAAATATTTTTGATTTCTCTTGATTGATGGTCATTCCTGAGGCTTTGGAAAAAGTGGAGATAATGCTCTTGAATGATCTCGATTCCTTGACTGAGGAGGTTCCTATTAAAAGGTTGTCATCCACAAATTGTTGATGGGTGACAGGGGTATGCTCATGAAGCTTGAGACCCTTAAGGGTTTCTTGGGCTTTAGCCTGAGTGAGCATGTGTCCCAAACCTTCAGACATGAGAATGAAGGGGAAACGGGAAAGAGGATCTCCCTGAGAAGGTTTGAAAGGTTTGGAGGGAACGACATTGAGGAGAATGGAGAAGAAGGTTGTTGAGATGAGACAGATCACCCATCGAATCCAAGAGGTCTCAAAACCAAAGTCTAATAGTATTTTTTCTATGAAGACCCAATTGAGCTTGTCAAACGCTTTGGAGAGATCCAGCTTGAGGAGCATGCCTAGTTTTTCGGAAATATTGAGGGAGTGAATAGATTCATGAGCCAGGATGATCCCGTCTAGTATTTGACACCCTTCAACATAGCCAGTTTGTTCAATATAAATAAGAGAGGGAAAACAGATTTGAGGTGATTAGCTATGATCTTGGTAATGACTTTATAAAGCACATTGTGGAGGGTAATATGCCAATGTTTACTAGGAGTAGAGGCCTTGTTTTCCTTCAAAATGAGTGTGAGAAAGGTGGCATTGAGGGCTAGTAAGATCCCCTAAATAGTATGGGATTCCTCCACCATTTCCCAAACCTCTTGCTTTAGAAAGTTCCAATGGGAGTGAAAGAAGTTGACAGTAAATCCATCAAGACCAGGGGCTTTGTCTTCTTTCATTTGTCTGACATCTGTCTCCACTTCCTAAAGCATTGTGGACCTCATGAGTATGCTATTTTGATCCTCAGTGACTAGGGAGGGTATGTGTGAGGTGAATTATTGGATAGTCATAACCCTGTTCTGATCATTCTCAGTAAGGAGATCCTCGTAATAGGAAACTAGCTCAGTTTCCATGTCTTTGTGGCTTTTCAGAAGATGACCGTCATTATTTTTGGGGTGGGTGATGTGATTGTGCATGCGTGTGTTGTATATTGGAGCTATGGAAGAAAGAGGTGTTGCGTTCCCCTTCCCAGAGCCATTTGATGTGTGACTTCTATTTCCAGTATATCTCCTCTTGTTTAGTTCATTCTATACTCTTTAAGAGGAGCAGCTGTTCCTGAGAATTGGTTTACTCTGTGCATCCGGAGGTGATGATCTACTGCTAAAGGTGCTCAATATCATGTTCGAGAAGAGATTTGCTGGTGAAAATGCCCCCAAAAGTGTGTCAGTTCCAGTGTTTAAGTTATTGTTTGAGAATCTTTAATTTTATTTGAAGTTTGTGCATGCATGAAGTTCCAGCAACGTGTGTGTTCTGCCACCAGCTTGTGATCATCTCATGGAAATATGGATGGGTGAGCCAAAATTTCTCAAACCGAAAAGGATTTCTCTTGGCCTCTTCATCAATCTGCCAATTTAAACAAATTGTCCAGTGATCTGAACCTGCAGTAGGGAGGATGGAGACATGGATCTCATAATTCTTGAGCATTATGTGTTCTATGATAAGAAAGTGATCCAACTTGGAAGTGATCTGAGTAGCTTCGACCCTGCGGTTGTTCCAAGTATGGATTCCATTGTTGGTGTGAAATTCGATTAGGTTGTTATTGTCGATATACCCTTTGAAGAGTTTATTTTCCTCCGTGATCATGCGCCGACCTTCACGCTTTTCCTGAAGGGAGGTAATAACATTGAAGTCACCAGTAAGGATGTCTATGGCATGAGCTTGGTCTAGAATGAGCCAATGGAGGAAGTCAAGAAAGGAGATCTTTTGACTAGGGATTTGGGGTCTGTAAACATTGGTTATTCGGCCATGGAGGTTGGTACCAATTGGATGAAAATAGGTTGTGATGGAATGGCATGATGCTAGGAAGTGGTTGAGTTCCACTTCCATAGGATTCCAAGAGATATTGAGAGCTCCTAAGGCCCTTGAGGAGTCAATAGAAATGTGTTGGCTTCCACGCCAGAGTCTAGACATTAGAGATTCAATATTGGAACTACTCGATTTGGTTTCTTGTAACATGAGAATTGTAAGTTTGTCTTGCTGGATCTTTTTCTTGATCATTTTATGCTTGCTGGGACTATTGATGCCTCTCATATTCCAAGATATTATCTTCATTGGTGAACAATAGGGTTGATAGGGAAGAATTCAGTAAGCTATGAGTATTGAACTGATTCAACCGGTCTGGTCCCCATATTGGTTATTCTTTTAAGGGTAGTTTTCCTTCCTCTTTTCTTGGTTTCCTTATTGCTTTTCTTGATTTCTTTGGGGGTGCTGGTGACTATACCCAATTTATTGTTGGCTTTAGTTGTATGAAGAATATTGGTGAGCATTTGAATCTGCTTGGGGGCGATGTCTTGGAAGGTATTATACTTGCAAGCATCTTCCAAGCCTATAAGGTCCAAATCTCCTAGATCTATGTCACACATTTCCTCATCCATTAGAACATCTGCTTCTTGAGTGGATAAGAGAGATTCTTGGGTTTGAACTACTTCCTTGATTGGTTGGGGCTCCCTTTCAGGATTGGCCTTGGCATGTTGGCTGGAGTCTAGAGTATTCTCTCCATTTTGTACCTCCTGGTGAGGGCATGTGGTGGCATGCTCTGGTTCTTCCAATTTGGATTCGTGAAGCCCAAATCTTTTACTGGTGGAAGGGTTTGAGGGTTCAGTAACAGTAGGGTTTTTCCTTCCCTGTCTCCATTTTCCCATGACCTTCTTGAATCCTTCATCATCTGTAGAGGGGTTTAGCTCCATAGGGGTTTTCTTCTTAGGACAATCCCAGAATAGATGACTTTGCTCGTGACATTTCCATAATCTGGAGGGTACATGATCATAGTCTAACAGCTGAATCCATTCTTTATCCTCATGTGTGAGAATAATGGATTCTTGTAGGGTTTTTGCAATATGCTTGTAAACACAAATACAAGAATCTGAAGTGTACCTTTGTTGTCTTGTTTAATCCATGACTTTGAAAAAATATTCCAACGCATTGCCAATGTCTTGGATCATTTCCTCATCCCAATAGTCTTAAGGAAGAGAATAGAGCCAGACCCAGACCGAGGCCAGGGAAAACTTTTCCGTGCCTAGATTGAAGCGCTCCACCCAATTCATTAGAAAAAGACCTGTAGAGTTGAAAAAATAGGGCCCTCCTTCCTGAACACCATCTTTGTCCTCTAGCAAGGTCAAGATGATTGTGAAGAATCCTTTCGAGCCTAGCTGTAGGTCAAAGTATGCCTTGGGCCTCAATTTGGTTGTAATCCAATTGAGAAGATCTTTTTCAGTGAGCCAGATTCTGATGAATTTTCCAATGAGGGCATACATTCTCATATATTCGATATGAGAATTGATCCTGGAGGGGGGCAGGTTGATTCTGTGTTTTTCTCATGACATTCCAATGCATGTGTGGGTTCGAGGTTTGGAATCATTCTGGGGCATGTTTTGTTGCTCCTCATCAGACCTAACAGCATCAAAAGATGGAATCTCATCAGAGGGCGGTGGTATCATGATTCTACGTGAGGTCAGATTCTGCCGACACGTTGGGGAAATGTGGTGCCACACCCCCCCGCCTTGAGTTGGTGGCCATGGAATTGGACAAAGAAAGGAAGCAAGAAACCAAGAGGAAGAGAGATAGAGGTGGTTACCAAGGAGCCATAGATCAATGCTCAAAAACCCTCATCAGACAATCATTCAGGGAGAAAAATGTCAGTGGGTGATACTCTTGATCCTCGACGCAGTAATCATTGAACTAGTGGAAGAATCTTAATGGATTAGTCCAATCATAATTCAAGATAAGAATACCATAGGTGAAGTCAATATCTCTATCGACCTGAGAAATTTGAATGATGCATGCCTGCACGATCCATTCCCAACATCGTTTACAGATGAAGTACTGAAAAATGTCGAAGGATAGGAGATGTACTCATTTAATCACAGATTTTCTTGATATCACCAAGTCAGAATAGAAAAGGAGGATCGACACAAAATGACCTTTTTCATGGAATGGGACTGCTATCAATATACAGTAATGCCCTTTGGACTCAAGAATGCTCCTGCTACTTTTTCTAGAATAGTAGTTTCTTCTTTTAAATATTTCATACATAAATTTCTTGAAGTCTACTTTAATGATTGGACTGTTTTTGTTCTAGTAAGAGACCATATTGAAATCCTACGCATGATGTTGGAGAGTTGTCGCCAGTATCAGATCGCACTAAACTCAAAGTAATTTATTTTTTGCGCACCATTTGGTATATTTTTAGGACATGTAGTGTGTCAACGATGGAATTTTGGTCGACCCTGCGAAAGTTGCAATTATTCTTGACTTACCACCACCTACATCAGTCATGCAACTCAAGTCGACGCTAGGACACATAGGCTATTATAGTAAATTTATCAAAGGATATGCAGGGATAATTGCTCTCATGGAGAAACTTTTGAAAAAAGAAGCAAAGTACTAGTGGACAGAGAGTTGTCAGGAAAGATTAGACAAGTTAAAAGGAAAGATGGATACCATGCCAATTTTGGTATTTCCAGACTGGAAGAAGGAGTTCCATGTTCATTTCAATGTGTCATTTGTCGCGCTTGGTATAGTTCTGACACAACCAAGTGAGGGTGTGATTGACCACCCTATTGCTTTTGCTAGAAGGAAACTGTCAACGACAAAGAAAAACTACACTATGACAGGAAGAGAAGGGCTTGCCATGGTATATGCGCTACAAAAATTCAAACATTACTTGTTGGGTGGACACTCTAAAATGTACACTGATCATTCGATGTTGAAATACCTTGTCAACAAGCCAGTGTTGTGGGAGAATATTTTTCGATGGCTCGATGGCTCAAACCTGGTCGACTGAATGTGGGGCCTGATCACTTGTTAAGGATAGAAAGTGGTGAAGAACCAACCAGCATGGAGCATAATTTTCTCGATGCGCAACTATTTGCAGCCAGCGTGGTTGATAAAAAGTTTGAGGCTATCATTCACCTCTTGAGTATAGTTTATGTGCCTGAATGGTTCACCACTACATAGAAGAAATAGTTAATCGTTAAAGCCGTTGATTTAACTTTGATTGCAGGACAACTATACAAAATAGTCCCTAATGAAATATTGTGTCAGTGTGTTTTCGAACACGAACAACATTGGATAATGAGTGAAGCACATGCCGGTGTCGTAGGAGGATGCTACACTGGAAATGAAACAATGTGCAAGATATTGAAAGTTGGATTATGGTGGTTGACCATACATATGGATACTAAGAGATTTTTTCGCAACTGCGATGTTTTCCAGAGAATAGGAAAACCGTCGAGGCGTGACAAGATGACATTAGCGCCATAGATAACCCTACAATCATTCAATAAGAAAGCCATTGATTTCATTGGTCCTATTAGTCTTCGAGAAAAAAGGACTGGCGCGCGCTATATTATCACAATGACTGATTACTTAACCAATTGGGATGAAGAAACTCCTGTTAAAGATTGCATTGCTACGACTGCGGAAAAGTTTCTGTTTGAAAATGGGGTGACAAGATTTGGCTGCCCTAAAATTATTCTAAGTGATCAAGGTACACATTTTGTTAACAAATTGATTGATGAGCTTAATGTATAATTTCAAATCCAACATAGGAAAACGACACCCTAACATCCTTTGGTGAATGAAACAGTTGAAGCATTTAACAAGATTCTGGAAAATGGATTAACCAAGGTGTGCAATGTGCATAGAGATGATTGGGATCAGAAATTCTTAGCTATCGTATGGGAATATCACACAACCTGCAAAAGATTAATAGGACACGCTCCATTTAGATTGGTCTATGGACAAGAAGTTGTTGTGTCGATGGAATATATTGTTCCAAGCTTAAGGATTGTTGTGTAGACTGAAATGAATGATGTGGATGATTTCCAGCAAAGATTGTCGTAGCCCATGCAAATGGAGGAAGAACTCTTTATCACATGATTTAATCAAAACATAGAAAAGCAAAGGCAGAAAGCATGACATGATTGATATATCAAGACTAATTAGTTCAAAGTCGGAGGACTTGTTTTGTTGTACAACAACAAATTTTTGAAGCATCCAGGTAAGTTGAAAACACATTTTCTAGGGTCATATGTAGTCACACACATCACTAACACATGAGCAGTGAAATTGCACAAGTTGGATGGAACATCGATCGCAGGAATGATAAATGGCATCCGGTTGAAGCCTTACCACAATGGCTGTGGCAGATAAAAGAGATAGAAATAAAAAGAAAAAAAGAGAAAAGAAAAAGAAAATCATTGCACATCTGTGATAGTAGTATGCAAATCACAATAAGAGCGGGAATTACAGTTGGGCGCCATTAAGGAATCGATACCCAAAAATATTTAGGAAGTTATGACAGTGAAGCGTCATTAATTTGACAAGTCCAAGGAAAATGGCGGCGTTCTTTTTGGTCCCATGCGTTGTCCTCAGCATAATTATCCTGACAGGTACAGGTCAGAGTTCAAGCTGCATGCAAAGTAAATTTTGGAATGTGTCGAATGGGAAGCCCATGTGATCAACAAGATGTTTCCTTGCCATCAAATAATCACTTGCAGGAAGAGCACACACCTATAAATATATGCCTTCGTAATCAAGATTCACTTTACTTGAGAGAGAGAAAAAGAGTGAACTAGAGTCTACAACTGTTAGAGCCGAAGCCAATGGTAATTTCGGATTCCAGCACCAGCGAGCAATCAGACATTAACAAAGCATCACCCTTCCCATAGGGCCTCAGAGTAGAGTTGTTGTTGTTGCGGGTGCCACATGTGCCAAGGGATCCATTCCTTGAAATCATCATGTCTGTTTTGAATCCAGAAGAAGTGGACTTTGTCATGAGAGGGGATTGAAAGTGTATCATGCAGAGCCTGAAGATTGAATTTGATCTCAAGAGGAGGGAACTGGTTCCAGCATTCTCTTGAGAAATTGGCTAGGGAGCCATTATGAATTTCCCAAAAACTATGCTATTGGATTATTGGTCTCTGCAAATTGGTTGCGTTCCAAATGAGAGAGCCTTTTATATTCTTTGAAAACCTAACAAGATGTTGAGTTGGCCAATCCGCCACATAATTTTTGTTCCAAATTTGTGCCCATTGACTATGGTTTTTGGTAATCTAGTTCCACCAGATTTCTGCACTAAGAATTTCATTGCTTTGCGCGGGATCCCTCAGCCCAAGGACACCATCTATTTTTGGGAGACAAACAATATCCCATTTGACAACAACCCAATGATTTGTTTTTTGTCCCCATTCCAAAGAAAAGTGTGTTTAAGCATTTTGATGGCCTTAAGGGCCCATTTCGGTGCAGCTAAGACCAAAAATAGATAGAGATGCATGGATTGTAGAACATATTTGATCGGTACCAAGTGTCCTGGAAGATTGAGATAACACAGAGTCCAATGAGATAGGAAAAGTTCCAGCTTGGTAAGAAGTTCCTTCTAGGAGGATTATTTCAGTGCAGAATTAGTGAGGGGGGCACCAAGATATTTCGAGGGTAGAGTGGCTTCCTTAAAACTCAAGATTTGGGTAATGTTTCTCTGGGTTGAGAGAGGAGTGTTGAAGAAAATGATTTTTGATTTCTCCTAATTAATGGTCATGCGTGAGGCTTTGGAAAAAGTGGAGAGAATGCTCTTGAATGATCTAGATTCCTAGACTGAGGGTGTTCCGATTAAAATGTTGTCATCCACAAATTGTTGATGGGTGATAGGGGTATGCTCATGAAGCTTGAGACCCTTAAGGGTTTCTTGGGCTTTATCCTGAGTGAGCATGCGTCCCAAACATTCAGACACTAGAATGAAGAGGAAATGTGAAGGAGGATCTCCCTGTCTTATGCCCCGAGAAGGGTTGAAAGGTTTGGAGGGAACAACATTGAGGAGAATGGAGAAGAGGGTTGTTGGGATGAGATGGAAAACCCATCGAATCCAAGAGGTCTCGAAACCAAAGGCTAATAGCATTTTTTCTATGAATACCCAGTTGAGCTTGTCAAACGCTTTGGAGAGATCCAGCTTAAGGAGCATGCCTGGTGTTTTGCAAATATTGAGGGAGTGAATAGATTCAAGAGCCAGGATGATCTCGTCCAGTATTTGATGCCCTTCAACATAGACAGTTTGTTCAGCAAAAATAAGAGAGGGAAAAAGGGATTTGACGCAATTAGCTATGATCTTGGTAATGATTTTATAAAGCACATTGCAGAGGGTAATATGTTGATGTTTACTAGGAGTAGAGGCCTTGTTTTCCTTCGGAATGAGTGTGAGAAAGGTGGCATTGAGGGCTAGTAGGATCCCCTAAGTAGTATGGGATTCAATCACCATTTTCCAAACCTAGTGCTTTAGAAAGTTCCAACAGGAGTGAAAGAAGTTGACAATAAATCCATCACGACCAGGGGCTTTGTCTTCTTTCATTTGTCTGACATTCGTCTCCACTTCCTGAAGCATTGTGGGCCTCATGATCATGGTATTTTGATCCTCAGTGACCAGGGAGGGTATGTATAAGGTGACTTCTTGGATAGTCGTAACCCTGTTCTCATCATTGTCAGTGGGGAGATCCTTGTAATAGGAAACTAGCTCAATTTCCATGTCTTTGTGGCTTTCCAGAAGATGACCATCATTTTTTTTGAGGTGGGTGATGCACTTGTCCATGAAGTGCTGTATAGTGGATCTGTGGAAGAAAGAGGTGTTGTGTTCCCATTCCCAGATCCATTTGATGCATGAATTATGTTTCTAGTATATATCCTCTTGTTTAGTTCATTCTATAATATTTAAGAGGAGCGGTTGTTCTTGAGAATTGGTTTCCTCTGTGTGTCCAGAGGTGATGATCTACTGTTGAAGGTGCTCAATATCCTACTCTAGAAGAGATTTGCTAGTGAAAATGTCCCCAAAGGTGTGTCGGTTCTAGTGTTTAAGTTGTTGTTTGAGAATCTTTAATTTGATTTGAATTTTGTGCATGGATGAAGTGCCAGTGACGTGTGTGTTATGCCACCATCTTGTGATCATCTCATGGAAATATGGATGGCTGAGCCAGAATTTCTCAAACTGAAAAGGATTCCTCTTGGCCTCTTCATCAATCTACCAATTTAAATAGATTGTCAAGTGATCTGAACCTACAGTAGGGAGGATGGAGGCATGGATCTCATAATTCCTCAGCATCATGTGTTCTGTGATGAGAAAGTGATCCAACTTGGAAGTGATCTAAGTAGCTCTGCCCCTGCGGTTGTTCCAATTATGGATTCCATTGTTGGTGTGAAATTCAATCAGGTTGTTATTGTTGATATACCCTTTGAAGAGTTTATCTTCCTATGTGATCATGCGCCGACCTCCATGCTTTTCCTGAAGGGAGGTAATAAGATTTAAGTCACCAGCAAGGATGTCTATGGGATGAGCTTGGTTTAGAATGAGCCATTGGAGGAAGTCGAGAAAGGAGATCTTTTGAGTAGGGATTTGGAGTCTGTAAACATTGGTTATTCGGCCATGGAGGTTGGTACCAATTGGATGAAAATGGGTTGTGATGGAATGACGTGATGCCAGGAAGTGGTCAAGTTCCACTTCCACAAGATTCCAGGAGATAGTGAGAGATCCTAAGGCCTTTGAGGATTCAGTAGAAATGTATTGGCTACTATGCTAGAGTCTAGACATTAGAGATTCAATATTGGAACTACTGGATTTGATTTCTTGTAACATGAGAATTGTAGGTTTGTCTTGCTGGATATTTTTCTTGATCATTTTATGCTTGCTGGGACTATTGATTCCTCTCATATTCCAGGATATGATCTTCATTGGTGAACAATATGGTTGATAGCGAAGAATTCAGTAAGCTATGAGTATTGACCTGATTCAATCGGTCTGGTCCCTAGATTGGTTATTCCTTGAAGGGCGGTTTTCCTTCCTCTTTTTTTGGTTTCCTTGTTGCTTTTCTTGATTTCTTTGGGGGTGCTAGTGACTATACCCAATTTATTGTTGGCTTTAGCTGTATGAAGAATATTGGTGAGCATTTGAATCTACTTGGGGGCGATGTCTTGGAAGGTATTATACTTGCAAGCATCTTCCAAGCCTATAAGGTCCAAATATCCCAAATCTATGTCACCCATTTCCTCATCCATTAGAACGTTTGCTTCTTAAGTGGATAAGAGAGAGTATTGGGTTTGAATTTCCTCCTTGATTAGTTGGGGCTGCATTTCAGGATTGGCCTTGGCATGTTGGCTAGATTCTACAGTATTCTTTCCATTTTGTACCTCCTGGTGAGGGCATGTGGTGGCATGCTCTAGTTCTTCCAATTGGGATTCGAGAATCCCAAATATTTTACTGTTGGAAGGGTTTGAGGGTTCGGTGACAGTAGGGTTTTTCCTTCCTTGTCTCCATTTTCCCATGACCTTCTTGAATCCTTCATTAGTAGAGGGGTTTAGCTCCGTAGTGGTTTTATTCTTAGGACAATCCTAAAATAGATGACCTTGCTCATGACATTTCTGGCATCTGGAGGGTACAAGATCATAGTCTAACGACTGAATCCATTCTTTGTCCTCACGTGTTAGAATAATGGATTCTGGTAGGGTTTTTGCAATATGCTTGTAAACACAAATACAAGCATATGAAGTGTACCTTTGTTTTCTTGTTTAATCCACGAATTTGAAAAAATATTCTAGCTCATTTCCAATGTCTTGGATCATTTCCTCATCCCAATAGTCTTGAGGAAGAGAATAGAGGCAGACCCAGACCAGGGCCCAGGAAAAATTTTACGTGTCTGGATTGAAGCGCTCCACCTTGTTCATTAGAAAAAGATCTGTAGAGTTGAAAAAATAGGGCCCTCCTTCCGGGACACCATCTCTGTCCTCTAGCAGGGTGAAGATGATTGTGAAGAATCCTTTCGAGCCTAGTTGTAGGTCGAAGTAGGCCTTGGGCCTCCATTTGGCTATAACACATTTGAGAAGATCTTTTTAAGTGTGCCAAATTCTGATGAATTTTCCAATGAGGGAATACATCCTCATATATTCGATATGAGCATTGATCCTGGAGGGGGGTAGGTTGATTCTATGTTTTTCTGCTGGCATTCCAATGCATGTGTGGGTTCGAGGTTTGGCATCAGTATGGGGTGTGTTATGTTGCTCCTCATCATACCTAACAGCATCAGAAGATAGAATCTCATTGGAGGGTGACGGTATCATGATTCTACGTGAGGTCAGATTCTGTTGACATGTCAGAGGAGTGTCCCCCCACACTTTGAGTTGGTGGCCATGGAAGTGGACAAAGAAATGAAACGAGAAACAAAGAGGAAGAGAGATAGAGGCGGTTACCAAGGAGCCATAGATCGGCGCTCAAAAACCCTCATCAGACAATCATTTCGAGAGAGAAATTTCGGTGGGTGATACTCTTGATCCTCGATGTAGGAATCATTGAACTAGTGGAAGAATCTGACTGGATTAGTCCTATTGTAATTCAGGATAAGAATACCACAGGTGAAGTTAGGATCTCTGTCGACCTGATAAAGTTGAATGATGCATTCCTGTATGATCCATTCCCAACATCATTTATAGATGAACTACTGAAAAATGTCGGAGGATAGGAGATGTACTCATTTACTCATAGATTTTCTTGATATCACCAAGTCAGAATAGAAAAGAAGGATCAACACAAAATTACCTTCCTCATAGAATGGGACTACTATCAATATACAGTAATGCCCTTTGGACTCAAGAATGCTCCTGCTATTTTTTCTAGAATAGTAGTTTCTTCTTTTAAAGATTTTATACATAAATTTCTTGAAGTCTACTTTGATGATTGGACTATTTTTGTTCTAGTAAGAGACCATATTGAAATCCTGTGCATGATGTTGGAGAGTTGTCACCAATATCAGATCGCACTAAACTCAAAGTAATGTATTTTTTGCGCACCATTTGGTATATTGTTAGGACATGTAGTGTGTCGCGACGGAATTTTCGTCGACCCTGTGAAAGTTGCAATTATTCTTGACTTACCACCACCTACATCAGTCACACAACTCAATTCAACACTAGGACACACAGGCTATTTTAGAAAATTTATCAGAGGATATGCAGAGATAATTTCTCTCATGGAGAAACTTTTGAAAAAAGATGCAAAGTAGTAGTGGAAAGAGAGTTGTCAGGAAAGATTATACAAGCTAAAAGTAAAGATGGCTACCATGCCAATTTTGGTATTTCCAGACTGGAAGAAGGAGTTCCATGTTCATTTCGATGCATCGTTTGTCACGCTTGGCATAGTTCTGATGCAACAAGGTGAGGGCACGATTGACCACCCTATTGCTTTTGCCAACAGGAATCTATCAATGGCAAAGAAAAACTACACTACGACAAAAAGAGAAGGGCTCACCATGGTATATGCGCTACAAAAATTCAGGTATTACTTGTTGGGCGAACACTTTAAAATGTACACTGATCATTCGGCGTTGAAACACCTAATCAACAAGCCAGTGTTGGGGGGGAAGATTTTTCAGTGGCTCGATGTCTCCTCGATGGCTCAAACCTAGTCGACTGAATGTGGGGCCTAATCACTTGTCAAGGATAGAAAGTGGTGAAGAACCAACCAGCATGGAGGATCATTTTCTCGATGTGCAACTATTTGCGGCCAGCGTTGTCCAAACCCCAAATTTTCACAAAAATTAAAATTTTTTGATGTAACATAAACTGTTTAGAGTCATAGTTAGATAACTGCTAGCAACTAATAGAAAGAATGAAACAGTTAACAAGAGTAACCATTAACTTAAACACATATAGATTAATACTATTTTAATTTCGATATGTGATGTACTATAGTCTGCATTCAGTTGTTTCTAATTACACTGATAGTTTGTTTTTATCAAGTAGGTGAGAAGTTACTTTGTAACTGGGGATTACTTAGTGATTGCTAACTTTTCTGGAATTCTGGATCTTACAGGCTTGACAGGTAAATTTTGACCCAATAAGAGTTTATTAAGGTTTTAATCCAGATATACTTCTTTTAGCATAAAATATACTGGTAGAGTAAAAGTTTGGTTAATTAAATTCAAGGGTTCTATGAGGTAAAGTACCTTCTCCTTATTTGTGTTGCAACTATATCAGTATTTTAAATGCATGTCATTATGATCAATATCTTACACTATTGATTGTCTATTATAAGAATGACTGCTACTTAGATTAAAATTATTTCTGTCATTACTCTAATCTATTTCCAGTCCTTAATAGAGCTCAATATTTAGCATATCAGTACTCTTACTAAAACTGAAGTTTATTGATGTTACTATTTATAAAATCACAACACTGCTTATAATTAAGGAAACAGACCTAAGGCTTTCTAAGAAGCAAACTTATACAGAGCTCTTATCTTTACCTTTTATTTAGCTTTAGTAGAGGAATTTTATCAGCTTATAATTGCATTAAATTTATAAGTGATCCTCTGCATGAAGAACGTCAAGTTGTGACTTATATTTTCCAATTTTCTTCATGACCTAGTAATGCGACAAACTTTAAATTATCCTACTATTTACTTATAATTAAAGGTGATGCAATAAATTCATATATAGTTTACTATCTTAAACTCCCAAGTCCAACCTAACCTTGGTTTGATTCGTCATAGAGCTTGGTATCTTATGAACACTATAGATCATGTACTTATAAGAGATTTATCTTACCCTCAATACTGAAGACTATACTATCAAAAGTAAGAGTTATACTAGGGTATATATATTATTTATTTCTATATACACCTTATTGATTTATATCTAGTTCTAACAGTTTAAACATTCATCGTTCATGGTTACAAAAAGGATCAATAGTGGCATTAAGAATCATGCTCAAAACTTCTATTATACTATCTATCTTTTCTTAAAAGTTTTACTAAGAGGAATTATAAGATCTTTATGAAACAAAGGCATTGATGCAATAAACGTTTTGGTTCTTTACCAATGTGGTTTTCAAGGTTTATAATATAAAGTTTAACTGTAGAACAAAGCCTCGTTCTTTAACATGGTTTTACTTCATAGTTTAACATTGCGAAGATACGATATTGACTTTATACATTACATTGTCATTGTGATCACTATACAAATTATTAACAATAATTTGATCCCAATATTGTAGTGGAGACTATACAACTTGACCCACTGTGGAATGGATAAATTTGTGGGCACATGGAACTTTCACCACCGTGCGCTGCATAACATATAAGCTCGTCACGCAACCCTACTTCTTATTTTTCATTGAGGGTTTTGGTCTCTGCACTATTGGGTTCACTATGGCCATGAGCGCTCGCTGGTGCTTGTCTCTAGCTCCATTGTTTGTTTATCACAAGATGTTTCCACTCTAGTGTATGGTTTGCGAAGCTCATAGCTCGCACTATTTTTTTCTTTCTGCATCCAATGCTTTGTTGTGCGTGAGGGTAGTGTAGCTCTGTCAAGTTTTTCTTTTTAGTGTTGATCTCTTTCATGGTCATTGCCCAGGCTTACTCCTCCTCTCGTCATCAATGTAGCATGTATTGTGAACCCCCATCACCTCTGTTACTAGTAAGCACTAGGGTTTGGGCTGTTCATTGTGTTGATTTGTTGTGCCGGTTCACTCCTCCATGACTCCATAATAGTTCACTTCTAGGTAAGGAAATAATACTACAATTATTACCAATTTTCCTTTAGTTACAGTTTTAATAAAAGAAAAGAAAGCTCTAACTAAAAAAAATTGGATTTTTGCTTACAAGATTGCAGTTCGATACCATCTTGAATAGATTTCACCCATCTTTGGATTGCCAGCAATCTACGGGTAAGCCCTGGTTACAATGTGGCTCCTCCCTGCTTGTACAGATTAGGGGAAAAGAGGTTTCAGTGGAGAAGAAATACAACTTGGTTCCTTTGGTGTTTTAATTGCTTAGCTCAGTTGTTATTTTAGTTTTGGGTTATTATGCCCTTGCTTATAGCAGGGTTGCTCCGGCCATGTTACCGTCACTTGTATCAACTATTTCTTGTCTTAAAAGAGATAAACAACAACGAGGGTTTGAATACTTGACTGTTAGTTTTGTTTCAACCCACGCTACGATGTTGGGTACACCGTCCATGAGTTGGCTGTTGGAATTTTGTTATGTTTGTAATCCTTTCGTCCTATCCAAGTAATACACTGGGTTTTTCTTAAAAATATTTTATTTCGAGCTCTGTCTCGCCTTGTATATTTTTACTCTGTGTACATCAAGGTTCCTCCTAGTCGACTGTAAATAAAGAACACTATTGTCTAATATCTTTTGTAAATTGTTTATCTGTTAATATAAGACTGTAAAGTTGTAGTGTGTAGTTTAAGATATTGATTTACTTGTTCAGATGATACAATTAGGGTTTTCTTGAAATGAAACCCTTGTCTATGTGAGTTCTTCAATTGATTAATGATTAGCTTATGTTACTTGTTAATTTGGATAAATTAATATTATTATTATTTGTGTGTTGTGTAAATGGACATTCATTTTTAGTAAGGACTGTAACAATTTACAGTAGACTAAATGTTCATTTAAATATTTATCCAAGTTATTGGTTGCAGCTTAGATGTTTTATTTATTTATTTATTATATTTAAAGAACTTGGTTAGAGTTTCGACCCTAAAGTTGTATATTTACAGGTATAAGCCTGTCTAATAATTATCATTAGTTTTCTACATAGGTGTTAATTGGTTTTATACTAGTTAATTATTTATATTTGATTTATTTTCTTTAATAAACTGTCTAGTGAAAAAAATGCTCAGAGTTTAGAAATGATAAAGCATAATTTATGTAACTCGGTTTACTCTTTTTAATCTAAGTACTTTTAAATTTAACCTTATTTTTTTATAGTAAATACTAGTTCTATATTTAAATGAATTATTAGAAAATAAATTGTGTAGTTAGTAGTTGTTTATCTACTTAACTATATGTAAACTATGTAACTGTAACGTGGTTATCCTGTTGCATTTCATTTAGTTACTTAAGTGGAAACAGAGAAATATCAGCCTATCATAACACAATTTAACCTCTATAATATTTTAGCTTGAATAAAAATTAATCTACTATCTGTAAATACACAATCTTATCTACTAAGATATTATTTTATCACTTATTCGTTCTACATATACTAAATTGCTACTATTTCTTTTCCAATATGTTTACATAAATAAGCTTGTTTAATAATAAACATAGACAACTAGATCACTATTCTTTTTAATAATAACCTACATACTGAAATAAATTACTCTGCTACTACGAAATGCAGAACCATATCTATTATATTCAGTCTCTTAACACATTCTTTCATCTATTGTAAATGCTCTATCTGTGTTGGAGTTTGGCCTGGTCCTTCCAGGTGTGGGAAAACACAGGCTAGAATTATTCTCCATTCTAACAATTTGCAAACTGAATATTTAACATTCATTTAATAGTCAGATTTAGATTTATCTATCTAACACAGTAAAACAAATAATGTAGAACCTCATTAGGATAGACGACAACAGCATTAGGAGAACGTTCCTCCCTACCAAACTCCTGGAGAGCGCTCAAACAACGCTTCCTCAGGACCCCCGATCATGTTCCTGGTCTTCTTGGCTGAGAACTGGTGGGGCATGCAAACAGTAGAATGATCCAATAACTCAGTAAAACACCCTGCACTCAGCAGTAAGATCTTTCAGCTTAAAAGTTGCACTATATCACTCAGCAGTTATCCCCTCAAACTCTTTCCATAATTCCCTTCCATTGAATTTATCTGAAGTACATTCACCTGAATGATCAATTCTCTAGAATGAGCAGCCTCAGCTCTCTTCAATGGGAACTTTTATAAATATTTCCTAGGTCTTTTGGGTCAGTTTTCATTAATTGAGCCACCTGCTCTGATTCCACTTTCTTGGGGAATCATGACCCCAAATATAGGGAGGTTTCCACCTGCAATAGTTGGAAGTGATTTGAGGATGTTGCCACATGTCTATTTGCTCTCTACCTAGTCTCATCCACCAATTTGACCAGTAAACACTCTTTTAACATATCTCCTAAGCTGTTGTCTCCTCCTTTATTTATTTATAATAAAAATATTCAGAATTACATTAAATATCCTTGACTCTGCTGAGTCATCAATTACAACTTAGCATAAAATTTAACATATTGTCCTCAAATAAAATCAAATAATATAATATTTTTTTTGTAAAAATTGGGGCATGTGACATACACATCCCCTTAGAGCATAACATCGTCCTCAATGTTATTTATTCTTCATCCTCAGAATTCCCCTGGAACAGAATTGGATATGCATCCCGCATATTACTTTCCAATTCCTAGGTGGCTTCCTCCAGACTAAGGTGCTTCCATTGCACCTTCACCCGACCAATGGTGTGGTTTCGAAGTGTGATCTCCCTCCGCCCAAGGATACAGTCCGATTCCACCAGAAAATATCCTTTTGGTTCCACCTGTACATCATTCCAGTTAACAACATGAGTAGCATCATGAACATATTTCTTTAATACAGAAATGTGAAAAACATTATGTACTCTTAAATTTGGTGGTAATGCTAATTGATAAGCTACTTGTCCAATCCTGGACAGTATTTCAAATGGACCACAGTAATGAGGTGCTAGTTTTGCACAACTACCCAATCTCAGAGAGCTCTTTTTGGGCCTCACCTTGATGAACACATGTTCACCTACCTGAAACTCCTTTGGAGTTCTTTTAAGGTCTGCTTGACTTTTCTGTCCATCCTGCACAACTTTCAGATTACCTTGTACCTACTTTACAATTTCTTCCATTTCCTTTAAAAGTTTAGGACCTAATACTAGTCTATCCACCGGATTACTCCAAGAGATAGGAGTATTACATTTTCTTCCATACAAGATTTCAAAAGGACTAAATCTGGCTTATGCCTGATAATTATTATTATAAGCAAATTCTATAAGATGCAAATAATCCTCCCATTTACCTAGCTGGTCTTTCACATACATTCTTCATAAATCTTCCAGTACTTGGTTTACTCTTTCAGTCTGTCCATCTATTTGAGGATGGAACGAAGTACTAAAATTTAATGTAGTGTTTAATCCTTTAAATAGAGACTTCCTAAAGTTACCTGTAAATTTAGGATCTCTATCTGAGATTATGATTTTCGGTATTCCATGTAGTCGAAAAATCTGTTTTAGAAATATATTAGCTATGTTTGCAGCTTTATACATAGTTTTAACAGGTATAAAGTGAGCTTCTTTACTTAATTTATCAACCACTACCATTTTAGAATCATTTAAATTTTGATTTTTAGGCAGTCCATTAATAAAATCGAGACTAATTATCTCCCATTTCCAGCTAGGAATGGGCAATGACTAAAGTAATCTAGCTGGGTGTTGATGTTCAGTTTTCACCTGCTAACATTCAAAACACCTAGCGATATACTCTGCTAATTCAATCTTCATATTTGGCCAAATATATTCTTTTCTTAACATAGTTATAGTCTTTTGATAACCTGGATGACCTGAGTATGGAGTTTTATGGATTTCATCCAAAATTAACAACTTAATTTTAGGTACATTAGATACATACATTTTGTCTTTATATAGTAAAAATTCTTTTGCACTCAAACTGTACCCTTTACTTAAGATTTCTGTTGGATTTTCTTTCATTTTAGGTTGTAAGTTTTGGTAAATTTCATCTTGTTCGATCTCTGCTTTAAGTTTTTCATCCAGATCTGTTGTATAAGTGCTGATAACTGCTATGAAGTTCAGTCTTGCATTCCTACTTAATGCATCAGCAACTTTATTTTCTTTACCTTCAATGTGCTGAATTTCGAAATCATACTCACTTAGAAAAGCTAGCCACCTAGCTTATCTGGCATTTATATTAGGATGATCTAACAGATACTTTAGTCCTTTATTATCAGCCATTAAAATAATTTTTCTGCCAAGTAGGTGATGACGCCACATCTTTAGAGCATGTATAACAGCAGCCAATTCCAGATCATAAGTTGTATAATTCTTTGCATGAATTTTTAATTTCCTAGACTCATAGGCAATAACATGCCCTTCTTGAGTCAGAACACTGCCTAAACCATCATTGTAGGCATCAGTGCACACCACAAATTCTTTATTTGGATCAGTTATTCTTAAAATAGGTGTGCTAGTTAATAAAGTTTTAAACTTTTTAAAGCTTTCCTCGCATTTTCGGTTCCAATCAAATTTCTTTCCTTTCTTCTGCAAAGAAGTTATCTAATTCGTGATCCTTGAAAAACCTGCAATGAACCTCCGGTAATAACCGATAATTCCCATCAAGGATCGAACATCTATTACATCCTTAGGAATCGGCCAATATTCAATTGCCTTTATCTTTTCGGGATCCACTGAAATCCCTTCATTAGTCACCACATGACCTAAGTACTGAATCTTATCTTTGAAGAAATCACATTTACTAAACTTTGCAAAGAGTTGATGATCTCGTAATGCTTGCAAAACAATTTTTAAATGTTCTTGATGTTCTTCTTCAGTTTTTTAATAGATTAATATATCGTCGATAAACATGACTACAAACTTATCTAGATACTTATGCATAGCGTTGTTCATTGAACACATAAAAGTAGCTGGGGCATTAGTGAGGCCGAATGGCATGATGACAAACTCGTAATGAACATGTCGAATCCTAAAAGATTTTTTAAAAATATCTTCATCTTTAATCCTAACTTGGTGATATCCAGACCTTAAATCATATTTCGAAAACATCGTGGCCCCATGTAGTTGATCAAACAGATCATCTATGCGAGAAAACGGGTATCAATTTTTAATGGTCATCTTATTCAACTGACGGTAATCTATGCAAAGCCACATGGTTCCATCCTTTTTCTTAACGAAGATGAAAAGTGCCCCTGAGGGAGACACATTAGGTCGAATATACTTTTTATCAATAAGTTATTTTAATTGTGACTTTAATTCATTAAGTTCAAGTATGTTCATTCAATAAGGGGCCTTTGAGCTAGGTACTGCACCAGGTACCAGCTCAATGGTAAAATCCAGTTCCCTTTTTGGAGGTAGTCCCGAAATTTCTTCCAAAAATACATCAGCATACTCTCTTAAAATCAGTATATCTTCCAATTTTAATTTGTCTGTCTTATTTAAATTTTTCTCATCAGTTATTGTTACTGCATAAGCTTTAAAACCCTTCCTAACAACTCTCTTAAGCTCCAGAGCAGAAATATGCCTTATGGTGGTCTTTCTAGGGATTCATTTTACACTTACTAGTTTTCCATCACTGTTTATACACGTAAAGGTTTTATCATAACAATTTAAAATTACTCTATGTTGTTCTAACCAATCCATACCAATGAGTAAGTCATAAGAACCAAGAGGTAATACATTAAGATTTACAACAGTTTCAAATTGATCCATAACTACTGCACATTCTTTTACAAAACAAGTCACCTTCCTTTTAGCACCAGTGTCTAACTGAACCAACCAAGAATTTTCAAATTTTTCAACAGGTAACTTACATTTTTCTACCATTTTAGGTGAAATATAACTAATACTAGCTCTTGGATCAATTAAAATAGTGATAGGGGTTTGGTTTATCATACCTTCTACTTCCACCATGGAAGTTTGATATTCTACTTGTCAATTCTCCAAGGCTGCATTAATTCTGGGCATAGTCCTTGCTAATTCTCCAACAGTCATCTCCTCCTGTATGGTATGAATATTATGGACAATCTTTTTTCGATTAGGACAGACTGAGGCATAATGTGGGCCATTACACTACCAACACTTTATAGGTTTTTTGCGTTCAAATTTCTTGGTGTAATTACCATGGTTATTAGCAAATTCTTTACCCTTGGAATTATTCTGATTACTTGGTGAATTATTCTTATTCCCTTGGAAATTCTTGTTAGGAAAATTTATGGCCTTATTATTTATAGAAGTTTTGTTGGCCACAAATTCTTTCTTCTTTTGATCATAATGGCTATTATTCTTCTTGGCCTTCCAGTTGGCCATGCTTTCCTTCTTCCGATTCTATTCATAACAGAAGTTGGCTTTCCTCATAGCTTCTTCCAAAGTATTTGGATTGTCACACTCAATCTTGTCCTTAATATGATAAGGTAGACAGTTGAGGAATCATTGTACCTTTGGTTTTTCATCTACAAGGTATGGCACATACCTAAGCAGACTTAAAAACTTGTTGTTTACATATTTCATAGTCATTAATCCTAATTTAAGCTCATACAATTATTTTGCTCTCTCTTCATAGTACTGCTCAGAAAAAAATTTCTTTTTAAAGTACCTCTTGAAGGTACTCCAGTTTACGTTCTTCTCTTTTATTCCCTTTACTCTCTTCAAGTCCTACCACCAAATGTCATCCTTTCCTGAGAGATTGTAGATGGCCATTCTAGCATTTAATTGGTTAGAATAGTTATATATCCGGAAGTACTTCTTCATTCCAGATAACCAAGATTCTGCTTCCAGCCCCCTTCTCAGTCTCTCCATTGAATGTTGGTGGTTTAATCTTTTTAAACTCCCCATAAATCTCCTCATAGGGTTTATATTTTCTCTTTTTAGTATAATGGTTATCATCACTACTATCACTAGTGGAATGAAACTTACGTTGCTCACCAAACACCTCTGAAGATGAGCTGCTTTCATTTTTAGTCTGTTTAATCTTTTTATATTTATGTTGATGACTTGTATCTTCTGATTCATCTCTTTTACCCTTACCTTCAGTTTGAAACCTTTGTGTTAGGATCTGATTCAGCTCCTCCTGAGCCCTCAGAATCCTTTCATTCTCTCGTTTAATGGATTCCATTTCAGATTTTAAGTCTTTTACTATTTGTAACAATTCTAAGGAATTGGTGGTTAAATATTCTTATATAGGGTCTCTTGGTAAGTTTTCTGGTTCATTAAATGGGGATTCCTCTTCCACATATTCCTCTAGCCTTTCCATACATGTGGTTAAACTTCAGAAACAATTTTTCTGTTGAATAACATTTAAAAGAAAATACATCAGCAAAATAATTCAAAATCACTGTTTCATAAAAGCTAGTTGGGCTTCATCAAGGCCTAGTGTTTGAACCTTATGCTCTGATACCACATGTCAAAACCTCAAATTTTCACAAAAATTAAAAAATTTTGATGTAACATAAACTGTTTAGAGTCACAATTAGATAACTGCTAGTAGCTAATAGAAAGAATGAAATAGTGAACAAGAGTAACCATTAACTTAAACACATATAGATTAATACTATTTTAATTTCAATATGTGATGTAAATAGTCTGCATCCAGTTGTTTCTAATTACACTGATAGTTTGTTTTTGTCAAGTAGGTGAGAAGTTACTTTGTAACTGGGGCTTAC
Source organism: Pseudotsuga menziesii (assembly GCA_001517045.1). Lineage (NCBI taxonomy): Eukaryota > Viridiplantae > Streptophyta > Pinopsida > Pinales > Pinaceae > Pseudotsuga > Pseudotsuga menziesii. The sequence continues at coordinate 13,343 of LPNX010922014.1, read as the reverse complement.
TTAGCAGTTGCTAACTTTTCTGGGATTCTGGATCTTACAGGCTTGACAGGTAAATTTTGACCCAGTAAGAGTTTATTAAGGCCTTAATCTATATATACTTCTTTTAGCATAAAATATACTGCTAGAGTAAAAGTTTGCTTAATTAAATCCAAGGGGTCTATGAGGTAAAGTACCTTCTCCTTATTTGCGTTGCAACTATATCAGTATTTTAAATGCATGTCGTTATGATCAATATCTTACACTATTGATTGTCTATTATAAGAATGACTGCTACTTAGATTAAACTTGTTTCTATCATTACTCTAAGATATTTCCAGTCCTTAATAGAGCTTGGGATTTAGCATATCAATACTCTTACTGAAACTAAAGTTTATTGCTATTACTATTTATAAAATTACAACATTGCTTATAAGTAAGGAAATAGACCTAAGGCTTTCTAAGAATCAAACTTACACAGAGCTCTTAGCTTTACCTTTTATTTAGCTTCAGTAGAGGAAGTTTATCAGCTTATAATTGCATTAAATTTATAAATGATCCTCTGCATGAAGAACATCAAGTTGTGACTTATATTTTCCAATTTTCTTCATGACCTGGTAATGCGACAAACTTTACATTATCCTACTATTTACTTATAAGTAAAGGTGATGCAATAAATTCCTAGATAGTTTGCTATCTTAAACTCCCAAGTCCAACCTAACCTTGGCTTGATTCATCATAGAGCTTGGTATCTTATGAAGACTATAGATCATGTACTTATAAGATATTTATCTTACCCTCAGTACTATAGACTATACTATCAAAAGTAAGAGTTATACTAGGGTATATATATTATTTATTTCTATATACACCATATTGATTGATATCTAGTTCTAACAGTTTAAACATTCATCGTTCATGGTTACAAAAAGGATCAATAGTGGCATTAACAATCATGCTCAAAACTTCTATTATACTATCGATCTTTTCTTAAAAGTTTTACTAAGAGGAATTATAAGATCTTTACAAAACAAAGGGATTGATGCAATACACGTTTTGGTTCTTTACCAATGTGGTTTTCAAGGTTTATAATATAAAGTTTAACGATAGAACAAAGCCTCATTCTTTAACATGGTTTGACTTCATAGTTTAACATTGCAAAGATACAATATTGACTTTATACATTACATTGTCATTGTGATCATTATACAAATTATTAACAATAATTTGATCATGATATTGCAGTGGAGACTATGCAACTTGACCCACTGTGGAATGGATAACTTTGTGGGCACATGGAACTTTCACCACCGTGCACTGCATAACATATAAGCTCGTCACGTAACCCTACTTCTTATTTTTCATTGAGAGTTTTGGTCTCTGCACTGTTGGGTTCACTGCAGCCATGAGGGCTCGCTGGTGCTTGTCTCCAGCTCCATTGTTTGTTTATCACAAGATGTTTCCACTCTAGTGTATGGTTTGCGAAGCTCACAGCTCGCACTATGTTTTTCTTCTTGCATCCAATGCTTTGTTGTGCGTGAGTGTAGTGTAACTCTATCAATGTTTTCTTTTTAGTGTTGATCTCTTTCGTGGTCGTTGCCCAAGCTTACTCTTGATGTCGTCGTCAGTGTAGCATGTATTGTGAGCCCCTGTCACCTCTGTTACTTGTAAGCACTATGGTTTGGGATGTTCGTTGTGTTGATTTGTTGTGCTGGTTGCTCCTCCCTGGCTCCATAATACTTCACTTCCAGCTAAGGAAATCATACTACAATTATTACCAATTTTCCTTTAGTTACAGTTTTAATGAAAGAAAAGACAGCTCTAACTAAAAACCTTTGGATTTTTGCTTACAGGATTGCAGTTCGATACCGGCTTGGATAGATTTCACCAATCTTTGGATTGCCAACAATCTACGGGTACGCCCCGGTTACAATGTGGCTCCTCCCTGCTTGTACAGATTAGGGGAAATGTGGTTTCAGTGGAGAAGAAATATGACTTGGTTCCTTTGGTGTTTTAATTGCTTAGTTCAGTTGTTATTTTAGTTTTGGGTTATTATGCCCTTGCTTGTAGCAGGGTTGCTCCGGCCATGTTACCGTGACTTGTATCAACTATTTCTTGTCTTAAAAGAGATAATCAGCAACAAGGGTTTTAATACTTGACTGTTAGTTTTGTTTCAACCCACGCTACGATGCTGGGTACACCAGCCATGAGCTGGGTGTTGGAATTTTGTTATGTTTGTAAGCCTTTCGGCCTGTCCAAGTAATACACTGCGTTTTTCTCAAAAAAAATTTAGTTCGAGCTCTGTCTCGCCTTGTATATTTTTACTCTGTGTACATCAGGGTTCCTCCTATTCGACTGTAAATAAAGAACACTCTTGTCTAATATCTTTTGTAAATAGTTTATTTGTTAATATAAGACTGTAAAGTCGTAGTGTGTAGTTTAAGATATTGATTTACTTGTTCAGATGAGACAACTAGGATTTTCTTGAAATGAAACCCTTGTCTATTGGAGTTCTTCAATTGATTAATTATTAGGTTATGTTACTTGTTAATTTGGATAAATTAATATTATTATTATTTGTGTGTTGTGTAAATGGACATTCGTTTTCAGTAAAAACTATAACAATTTACAGTAGACTAAATGTTCATTTAAATATTTATCCAAGTTATTGGTTGCAGCTTAGGTGTTTTATTTATTTATTTATTATATTTAAAGAACTTGGTTAGAGTTTTGACCCTGAAGTTGTATATTTACAGGTATAAGCCTGTCTAATAATTATCATTAGTTTTCTACATAGGTGTTAATTGGTTTTATACTAGTTATTTATTTATATTTTATTGCCTTTTTTTAATAAAATGTCTAGTGAAAATAATGCTCAGAGTTTAGAAATGATAAAGCATAATTTCTGTCACTCAATTTACTCTTTTTAATATAAGTACTTTTAAATTTAACCTTATTTGTTTATAGTAAATACTAGCTCTATATTTAAATGATATTATTAGAAAATAAATTGTGTAGTCATTAGTTGTTTATCTACTTAACGATATGTAAACTATGTAACTCTAACGTGATTATCCTGTTGCATTTCATTCAGTTACTTAAGTGGAAACAGAGTAATATTAGCCTATCATAACACAGTTTAACCTCCATAATATTTTAGCTTGAATAAAAATTAATCTACTGTCTGTAAATACACAATCTTATCTAGTAAGATATTATTTTATCGCTTATTCGTTCTACCTATACTAAATTGCTGCTATTTCTTTTCCAATATGTTTACATAAATAAGCTTGTTTAACAATAAACATAGATAACCAGATCACTATTCTTTTTAAAAATAACCTACATACTGAAATAAATTACTCTGCTACTACGAAATGTAGAACCATATCTATTCTATTCAGTCTCTTAACACATTCTTTCATCTACTGTAAATGCTCTATATGTGCTGGAGTATGGCCTGGTCCTTCCAGGTGTGGAAAAACACAGACTAGAATTATTTTCCATTCTAACAATTTACAAACTGAATATTTAACATTCATTTAACAGCCGGACTCAGATTTATCTATCTAACACAGTAAAACAAATAATGTAGAACTTGATTAGGATAGACGACAACAACATTAGGAGGTCGTTCCTCCCTACCAAGCTCCTAGACAGCGCTCAAACAATACTTCCTCAGGACCCCCGAGCATGTTCCTGGTCTTCTTGGCTGAGAACTAGTGGAGCATGCAAACAGTAGACTGATCCAATAACTCAGTAAAACACCCTGCACTCAGCAGTAAGATCTTTCAGCTTAAAAGCTGCACTAGATCACTCGGCAGTTATCCCCTCAAACTCTTTCCACAATTCCCTTCCATTGAATTTCTCTGAAGTACATTCACCTGAATGATCACTTCTCTAGAATGAGTAGCCTCAACTCTCTTCAATGGGAACTTTTATAAAGATTGCCTAGGTCTTTTGGGTCAGTTTTTATTAATTGAACCACCTGCTCTGATTCCGCTTTCTTGGGGAATCATGACCCCAAATGTAGGGAGGTTTCCACCTGCAACAGTTGGAAGTGTTTTGAGGATGCTGCCACATGTCTATTTTCTTTCCACCCATTCTCCTCCACCAATTTGACCAGTAAACACTCTTTTAACAGCTCTCCTAAGCTGTTGTCTCCTCCTTTATTTATTTATAATAAAAATATTCAGAATTACATTAAATATCCTTGACTCTGCTGAGTCATTAATTACAACTTAGCATAAAATTTAACATATTGTCCTCAAATATAATCAAATAATATAATATTTTTTTTGCAAAAATTGGGGCATGTGACAAGCGTGGTTGATAAAAATTTTGAGGCTATCATTCACCTCTTGAGTACAGTTTATGCACCTGAAGGATTCACCACTGCGCAGAAGAAACAGTTGATCATCAAAGCCGATGATTTTTCATTGATTGCGGGACAACTATAAAAAATGGGCCCTAATGAAATATTGTGTCGGTGTGTTTTCGAACACGAATGACATTGGATAATGAATGAAGCGCATGCCCGTGTTGCAAGAGGACGCTACACTAGAAATGAAACAATGCACAAGATATTGCAAGTTGGATTATGGTGGCTGACCATACATATGGATACTAAGAGATTTTGTCACAACTGCGATGTTTTCCAGAGAATAGTAAAACCATTGAGGAGCGACAAGATGCCATTAGCACCGCAGATAACCCTTCAAGCATTCAATGAGTAGGATGGAAAGTACTAGCGTGCACTATATTATCACAACGACTGATTACTTAACCAAATGGGATGAAGAAATGCCTGTTAAATATTGCATTGCTGCGACTACGACAAAGTTTCTATTTGAAAATGTGGTGACAAGATTTGGCTGCCCTAAAATTATTTCAAGTGATCAAGGTACGCATTTTGTTAACAAATTGGTTGATGAGCTTACTATAGAATTTTAGATCCAACATAGGAAAACGACACCCTAACATCCTCAGGAGAATGGAACAGTTGAAGCATTTCACAAGATTCTAGAAAATGGATTAAACAAGGTGTGCAATGTGCACAGAGATGATTGGGATCATAAAGTCTTAGTTGTCCTATGGGCATATCACACAACCTGCAAAATATTAATAGGAAATGCTCTATTTAGATTGGTCTATGGATAAAAAGTTGTTGTGTCGATGGAATATATTGTTCCAAGCTTAAGGATTGTTGTGCAGACTGAAATGAACGATGTGGATGATTTCGAGCAAAGATTGTCGCAGCTCGTGCAAATGGAGGAAGAACTCTTTGTCCCATGATTTCATCAAAACATAGAAAAGCAAAGGCAGAAAGCATGACATGATCACCATATCAAGAATAAGCAGTTCAAAGTCGAAGGACTTGTTTTGTTGTACGACAACAAATTTTTGAAGCATCCAGGTAAGTTGAAAACACATTTTCTAGGGTCATATGTGGTCGCACATATCACTGACGCAGGAGTAGTTAAATTGCACAAGATCAATGGAACATCGGTCGCATGAAAGATAAATGGCAGCCGGTTGAAGCCTTACCACGATGGCTACGAAAAATAAAAGAGATTGCAAGAAAAAGAAAAAAAGAGAAAAGAAAAAGAAAATTGTCGCATGTCTAGAACAGTAGTATGCAAATCACGATAAGAGCTAGAATGACAGTTGGGCGCCATTAAGGTGTCGATACCCAAAAATATTTAGGAATTTATGATAGTGAAGCGTCATTAATTCAACAAGTCCGAGGAAAATGGCGGTGTGCATTTTGGTCCCATGCGTTGTCCTCGGCATAACTGTCCTGACAGGTACAAGTCAGAGTTCAAGCATGCAAAGTAAATTTTGGAATGTGTCGAATGGGAAGCCCGTGTGATCAACAAGACATCGCTCTACCATCGAATGATCACATGCAGGAAGAGCACACACCTATAAATATCTTCCTTCGTTGTCAAGATTCACTTTACTTGCGAGAGAGAAAAAGAGTGAACTAGAGTCTGTAACTGTGAGAGCCGAAGCCGATGGTAATTTTGGATTCCAGCACCAGCAAGTAATTAGACGTTACCAAAGCATCATTGTTCCCAATAGTTGAATAATTTTCCTCGCTGGAATCACAACAAGCACCGCAAGAACGTAATCTAGAGACAGTGGTGCGGCCCAACCCATAGTCTATTCCTACTACTGCTTCATCCCCTGCATCAGGCCCTACTCAAAATCCACCTACTAACCCACTGGATTTAGGGTGAAAACAATATGTACCGATGAATGTGTCAAGCGCAGATCTTCCAGGCACATCAGGACCGCGGGTCAAGGTGCCGAATTTTACAAAGAAGCGCAAGTCCACCCATGAAGCACCAATTCCACCACCATGAACAAATAGGCTTGCCACCATATAGGAGTGGAACCTCCTACTGACATACGTTCGACCAAGGAGACCAAAGGGGCCTGAAGTGAAGCTCCTAACGTGAGCACGGTCCTCCTTGGTTGCACCTCAAATCCCCATTGGAGTGCCGATGTTAATGAACATCATGTCAAAGCTATTGCAACTAAAATTTGAAGATTATGATACCCGTAAGAAGGGGGACATAGACATAAACATGTATATGATCACTTTCCCGGTCGTGCCACCTGCGCCACAACTTGTAGTGCCAATGGAATGGGATCAAGGTGTATATTGCGTAGGCCTAGTTAGTTTTTTATTGATGTCGCACTTTGGTCGCAGTAAGGAATTGAGCACATATGTGTGCCAGCTCCTGGTCTATTTCCACGGAGGATTTTTGTGGCTTGACGGGCCATATCATGTTGATGTTGAGCTTATTTCGTTAATAACGGGTCTCTCATGCCAAGGACATGACCCTACGCCCTATATGTGCAAGGACAAGGATATGACAAATATGAGGGAAAAATATGACCTCATGCGCACCAATAGAGGATCCCTGATTTTCTCCATAATCGAAAATATAGTGAGGTTCGCTGCAAAAGTGTTATCTTGCAAGATGCAACCCATTGAATGCACTGCAGGGGCAGTTGAACTAGCAGAACAATGCACAGAAGGAGTGTTGATCAACTAGTCACATTTTTTACTGAACGAGTTGTTAGATGATGCAACTCAAGCGTAGGAAGAAAGTAACACAAAATTCTACTACTCATGGCTGTTGATTTTGATTTCTTTCATATTTTGGTATAACCCACCCGACTACCAGCCACGGGATGTCCCAATACTCTATCAAGGTGTGCAATATCAGAACTTGTGGGAAGACAAGGAAGACAAGATCCAACAGAAAGTTAACAACATAGAGTTATTTCTGCATGGGGAAGCACTAAGGGAGGTAGTGCGACAACAACATATACTACTCAGTGCGATAGTACAAAGGTATGCACCCTTCATAACCTTCCAGGATGGTGTCCACAATATCATCCTGTAGTCGCAGCAGGACCCAGATAAACAAGCATAACCAATGCATTTCATGGTTACGGACGAGGATGTGGAAGTCATCATCCAAGACTGGCCGGAACAATGGTGCGTTCCAGCCGACGAGGAGATGGGACAAGGTGAGCTCCAAGGTGATGGCCATGGTAATGGATAAGGTCATGGCCAAGGAAATGAACAAGGTAATGACGGGGGCGACACGCAAGGAAAATCAGTCATAGGAGTTAGACGGCGATGACGAAGACAACAATCAGGTCTCTAATCAAAATGATTCAGAAGGTACGCCCACTGATGAGGACGTGCATAATCAAAAGAAGGACCAGGATGAGGTACAAGACAATGAACAACATGGGACATATTACAAGAAGCGCAAAGCTGATAAAATGACCAATACAATCAGCTTAGGTGAGGAAGACATTAGCCTGATTGTAGACGCAGTCGAAAATGTAGTGAAGACTAGCTTTAAGGGTCTAAGTAAACAGCAGATGCAACTGGCCAACAAACTCATCGATCATGTCAATAATCTCACTTAGGCTATTAATGAGTTAAATAGCATAGTCGAATCTGAGACATACAACGTTGATCCAAGTGATACATTAGTCGTACCACTGTTGTTTCCACTGCTCAAGATAGAATTCAAAATGCAAGCAGTGGAAACAGGAACGCAGGAGTTTGACTATGTTATCCAGGTGATGGGGACACTATCAATATATTTTTCCAAACTAGCCATGGCTGAAGTATCTGTTGTTCAGCATGCAGTCGCAACAGAAATTAGAATCCGAGAAAATTCTCTTGCATATCAGACACAAAAATCAACAAGGAAGGAGAAGTAGCGCAAGGGCCTCCTTAAGCAGAAGGAGCAAGAGATTAAGGCGAAAGAACAAGGTAGGATTACACTGGAAGAAGCCATAAGCTATGTAGTTGTAGATTTCCTCGTAGAAGAAGGCCAAGAAGAAGTAGATGCAGCCGCAAAGGTATCTTGATAGTCCAAAATTGTGGTGGACCTAAAGAAACAAATGGAAGAGCTTAAAGTGCAACAAAGACGAAGCACACCCCTTGAGGTCCTAGAAGAGAACAGGAAAACAGCATCTGAGGCTGTTGATCGGATTAAGGAGGGAGAGAAGCTCTGCAATGAAGCAGTCGATGCCATATCTGTGACATGGGAATTGCTTCTGGAAGATGAAACAACAGCGAAGTTCGCAGAGGATGCGCGCCAAGCCCACTTAAAAATTGGAGCGGTTAAGGCAGCCATGAAGAAGCTGCCCATCAAGGAAAAGATCGCAAAGGTATCCAAGTTGAAGCAGCTACAACAACAGGTAAATACTTTGCGCGAGAAGGAAAAGGGTAAAAATGAAGAAGTTACAGCACAACAGACCAAGGAAGAGTGAGTTACAAGGATTCTTAAGCCTGTACAGCAGAAGCTCCAGCATATAATTTAGTCACTCGAAGATGTACCATCGAAACATATCAATTTCAACTGTGTCGAGCAATTGGAGAAGCAAGCAGAGGAGGTACACAAAGAAGTTGTCCAGGTACAAGGAATCCTCAAATAATTTCAAGACAAGGTCGGTACCATGGTGCAGCTAGCGCCAGAAACATAGATTGGCTTAGGGTGTGTGCAAGAAGTTGAGGGACCTTTTAGATGCAACCTCACTTTTTAGGAACACGCTCATGTTACATAGAAAAAGATTGCGCTCCTCTTCCATAGTGCTTGGAATAGTAAATCCGAGCCTGACATGTCAGCAGACATGTAGGCTAGGTAACAATAACGTGCACGCGTTATAGAAATGCAAAACGCATACGCATTTTGTAGTTCAATAACGCGTGCGCGTTTTGTAAATTTAAAAAAAAAATAAAAACACATAGTCCCCCACCCGAGAGTCATTTTCACCGAACAGTATCGCGAAAAGGAGCGTGGAAGAGTGCCGAAGGAGCGTGGAAGAGTGCCGAAGGAGCGTGGAAGAGTGCCCATTCCTCCATTTGAAGACAAATCCTCCGGTGAATCGTCATATTACTAGGTAATTCATT